>CM069162.1:23861323-24023823 GCA_035221665.1 Okamejei kenojei
GAAGGTCTGGGAAGTCAATGACCTCCTGCTGCACCTTTTTCTTATATTTATCTGAATGAAGGGGGGAGCAGGCATGGAGACAAAAGCCTACTCTTCCGAGTTGTTCTGCTTTTAATGCTTTTTTTCCTCTGCAATTGTGCGTTACTCTCCCCAAGGTTTGCTCTTTTTTTGTCTTCGTACTTTTGTTTCTTTTTCTCTGAAAACAGAATAAGTATTCATATGAAGGAGTATTCATGAAGGCAAAGAAAGAGGATCCCATTGTATCTTTCTGTCCCTCACAAACTCCTTTTTTTCACGAATGCAATCATTTTATTGTCAGATCTTAATCTTACCTTCGCATGATGTCCGGAAACATGTGGACTGCTAGCCATATTTTACATTTCACTATAGCCCAACGATGTTGCAATCGGTCGTGCAATCCTTGCTCTCATCCAGTTATGAGTAGGCAACCTTTTGGCACAGTACCATACATGTAGCTGTTGAGATACTGGATAAGTAAGGGTAACAGAGGGTAAGGGCAACGGTTGCACCAGCAGGGTTGTCCTCCAGAAGGAGCATCAATCCACATGAAGTGCATTTTCAACAATAGGCTGGAAATCACTTTTTGATCCACACTTATCTTCAAAGAAAGCTCAAATTCACATTCTTCACTATGCCTCCAATGATATATTTTATATTAAGCGACAGTGGACACAAACAAGCTGGAGTAACTCAACAGATCAGGCAGCATCTCTGGAGAAAAGGAATAGGTGACCTTTTGGGTTGAGTTCTTTCTTCAGACTGAAATGTCACCCATTCCTTTTCTCCAGAGATGCTGCCTGACCCGCTGAGTTACTCCAGCTTTTTGTGTCTATCGTCGGTTTAAACCGGCACCTACAGTTCCTTCCGACACATATTTTAAAATAAGACTGTCCAAATGCTCCCCAAAAGCACAAATTGAAAAAAAAACAACAGGAGGATTTATTCGAATTCTCTAACTTGGAGACACTGTCTTTAAAAAAAAACTGTGGCTGAGGTTGAAGAGTAACCCGGGGCGAACTCAACAACTGAGAATCTGTTCGCATTCAAGCTCTTCCTTTGCACGTGCCTGTCTAAATGCGGAGCTGTCTGTGTGCAAGCATATCGATGCTCAGCAAGGTGACAGCTCTGCGCTGCATCATCTGCATGTTGGCAACTGCCGTTTCATCGCTGTGGCATTTGCCATGAGTAAAGGCTGGAATGACGGAGAACTGAAGTGACAGGCTTCACCCACACCATCCTGCCTGGGATCTCCCCAATTCCAAGGAGACATTCACAATCCCTTTTTCAATTATTACCTCCATATTTTGACATGCAAATCACTGAAGGACATTTCACAATGATCCTGTAGAAAAAATACAATGCTTGCCCAGTTACAAAGGTCTGGAAGGTCAAAAGATGATTTCACAGTTCATGAAGAAATAATTTCCATTATGCAGTGATTTCAACATCGATACAATATCTCACATTTTTCACAGCTAATAAAATACTCCAAGTTCTGTTTTAATATTTACTCAGTTTTTGTGAGGCATTGCAGATCAGTACAGCATTTATTGCCCAAGCTTATTTTTTTCATGGAGAGGCGAGTGTTCAGCTACATTCTTGACCTTTTTTTTGGTTTAGCTTAGTTTATTTTAGTTTAGAGATACAGATCTGCGGAAACAGGCCCATCAGCTCCTCCGCGCCAAGCCGACCAGCGATACCCGTACGTTAACACTATCCTACACACACCAGGGACAATTTTACAATTTACACCAAAGCCAATGAACCTACAAACCTCCAGTCTTTGGGATGTGGGAGGAAACCGGAGAAAGCCCAAACAAGTCACGAGTTACAGTCCTCCAGCTGGGGGCACTCCGAGAATGTGGTTGCATAAGGTGTCTCAGGAATTAGACTCAGCACTGATGAAGGAATTGTACTATAGGGCCTCACCTACATGGGCCAAGGCACAGATTACCTCTGGGTTTCTAATCGACCTTACTTTTTCCCTAGTTATCATTTTGCCTTACTATACTGACAGTATTGCAAGTGTGCCTACAGTACACCCTTAATCTTGTCTAGCACTGATTCCTTGTGACCCCTCTTTGCCGTGCTAACTTCCTTTTAAAGAGCCACCCTACACTTTTTATACTTGGCAGGTATCCCACATCATTAGTTCCCTGTACCTGTTCCCTATACTTGTCATATGCTGAAGAAGGGTCCAAAGAAGGGTCTAGACCCGAAACGTCGCCTGTTTCCTTCGCTCCATAGATGCTGCCTCACCCGCTGAGTTTCTCCAGCATTTTCATCTACCTTCGATTTTCCAGCATCTGCAATTCCTTCTTAAACAACCTGTCATATGCTGTCTTTTTTCTCTTTATCCAATTCTCAATGACCCTTGTCATCTTGCGTTCAACATTCTTGTTACCCCTGGCTTTTACCCATGTTGGTGTTGGGCTCTTGCTACTTCCCCTTTTGAATGTTTCTCACTGTGAAGATGGATGGACTAACATGAAAGCATATGCTCCCTACCTTCTCCAGGTACTCCCTTATGTTAATGAAATTGGTCTTACATTAATGGAAGTCTGAAGAAGGGTCTCGACCTGAAGCGTCACCCATTCCTTCTCTCCAGAGATGCTTCCTGTCCCGCTGAGTTACTCCAGCATTTTGTTTCTTATCTTACGTTAATGAAATTACTTGTGCATCCCTATCCTTTTCCACAACAACGTTACAAAATGTTTTATGTTCATTATCCTCAATGCATTAATCTGACATCCATCTAACTCCCCATTCTCCAGCTCATGGCACCTGAAGCAACGCAGAGATTACAACCTCTGTTCTGGTACATAAATGGCTTCCTAACTCCCTAACCTAAACCCACCCAAGTCGCACCAGCTTCTCATTTTCACCCAACAAACAGCTAATAATGGCCTGCTTCCTTTATCATCGTTACATTTTTGCATATCTTTCATTCATTGTTTTCATTCCTCCCCTCCAGAGATGCTGCCTGTCCCGCTGAGTTACTCCAGCTTTTTGTGTCTATCTTCCCTAAACTCATGTTGTGTGATCTTATCCCTTCTCCTAACTACATTATTGGTATCTACATGTACCACAACCTCTGACACTCTATCCCTTCAACTGCTCTGAAACATCATGCATCCTAGCACCAATGGAGGCAACATATAACCCAGAGTCTATTTTGTGGCCACAACTATGCCTATCTGTCATCTGTACCTTACGATAACATCCCTTACTTGTATTGCTCTCCCAGTCTTGAACCGCTACCAGCACCACCCACCATGGTGTCACCAGCTGGCAGTTGTTACTGTTCTCCCCGGTAGGCCATCCCTCTCATCTCCTAACAGTATCTAACACAATTTCCTCACATCTCCTAACAGTATCCAGCAGTTGCCAACATCTCCCAGCTACACTAATCCCATCTGCTCGCATTTGGCCCATATCCCTCCATCCCTGTCCTATCCATGCACCTGTCTAACTGTTTCTTAAATGTTTGGAAAGTCCCTGCCTCAGCTACCTCCTCTGCCATCTTGTTCCAAACATCCACCACCCTTTGTGAAAAAGTTACCCCTCAGATTCATATTAAATCTATTCCTCTTCACCTTAAACCTATGTCTTCTTGTCTTCGATTCACCTCCTCTACCCGATCTGTTCCTCTCATGACTTTATACACCTCTATAAGATCACCACTCCTCTTCTTGTGCTCCAAAGAATAAAGTTACAACCTACTCAACCTCTCCCGATAGCTTAGATCCTCTAATCTTGGCAATATCAATCCAATGCCAATGCATAATGCCAATATCAACCAGGATTACAAACTCAAATCTCTGGATCTTGACTCAAACAAGAGCATAATTCAGTGGGCCGCAGCTGAGTTAGCTGGAGAAACAGTTGGGCGTGATCCTTGTTCTCTCTTCCATGTAGTTGGAGGTGAAAAGCATTTATACATCTCAGGGTTCCAGCGATTCAGCAAGCTCTTCTCAAGTGTGCCACGCTTGAGTGAAAATAAAACTGGGCTCTAAACACAAAATCGAATTCTCTGAAGTTCACTGCCTGAACTCAGGTATAAGGATGATCAATATCAGGAGGTTCTGGACGAGGGTTGAATCTTTAGAAGGTTTAAGGAAGTAAAGTGAAATTTAAAAACAGAGGCAGATGAAACAATCTTCATTAATCCAGGTGTGAGAATGATACAGCGAGTTTCAGTAAATTCAAACCAGTCTAATTGCATAAAGGGTTAACAGTTCACAAATGTAACAGATGGCCCTCTCTGCTGCAAGGCAGGTGATGTTGAATTTACAAATGTCTGATGGAAGCTCAGGCTGACTCCAGGGTCCCTGAGAGGGAAACTAACAGCAGGTGCTGGAAACAAGGGTCCTTTAGGATGGCTTGTCTCACAATAAACATCCATTTACAGGTGAGATGAAGAGAGGGTAGACTAGCATCAGAGACTTAAAAGCAACATGTTATCAAGTAGTCACAAAAAGCTGGAATAACTCAGCAAGTCAGACAGCAACTCTGGAGAAAAGAAAAAGGTGACGTTTCGGATCGAAACCCTTCTTCGGACCAGAAACGTCACCTATTCCTTTTCTCCAGAGATGCTGCCTGACCCGCTGAGTTACTTCAGCTTTTTATGTCCATCTTCAGTTTAAACCAGCATATGCAGTTCCTCCCTACACATGTTATCAAGTATTGCCTGACCCACCTAGGCATTCACTTCAGAGAACCAGATTCCAATGGCAAAGCAGGATGCAAGTTTAGTCTCTCATCTGTAGCCTGAGATTGGAAATGATACGACATTAACTGGTTCTGTACCCATGAATACACATTAAGACATAAAAGGCAGTAATTCCTAGAGTTTCATATTCAACATGGTCATCTTCCTAGTCTCGTTTACCTACATCATATCTTCCTTCTCTTCATTTAATGGCATCAGGTCGATTTATTTTTATTCGTGTGTTTATTTAGATTTGCCCCCAAATGCATCACTGAGTTTTATGTCTGTGAAAGTGAATTACACTTTCTATCCACTCTCGAGAGAAAGAAGTTTCTCCGATCGCCTACTTATTTTATTAGTGGCTTAATTGATGGATTATGTAAAGAGCAAGTTGGCTCTTTCATCTCCATCTTCCCGGTGATTTTGGGCACCCAGATGCAGCAAAGTGTTCCCGTTCAGACACAGTACAGTAAGATGACTCAACACCGTTAACATTACGCATTCCCAGATTTGAAGGCGGGCAGATTAAAATACAGATCAGGCTGCTCTGTTGCATTAAGCTCTCAGACATACTCTGAATTGGTGTAAAGTGCCATTAACACTGCCGAACTGAGCAACCCATGAAATATAAACAGCTCAATAAAGAGTAAAACTCTGTATATAATGCCCCATCTCACACTCTGATCAGGTACACCATTATAAAACTCCTTCTACTGAGTATTTCATCGTGACATATGATGCAGCTTAGCCTTGACACAAATTCCCTATGTTTCTTTCCTGATTCTTTAGCATTTGATGATGCATTTGCCAATTATATCTATCCTTTGATGCATAAAGTATAATACCTCTACAAAGTGCAGATTCATTTTCTCGAAATCACACGCTAACAGATGCACTAGTTAAATTGCTGCGTGCTTTTAAGGTGCAATATGAAACAGATATATGTACCCTTCAATCCGCTCAGGTTTATCATCAAACAACAACTAAACTCTTAATGACACAAACATTGGCAAAGATCAGCCTTCGGTGTTTCAGAGCCACACTGTATTCCAATTGACATTTTGTTTCCTTCCCCTAAGTTGCAGGAGCAGAATTTGGCCATTCAGCCCATCTAGTCATGGGTGATCTATCTATCCCTCTCAACCCCATCTCCTGCCTTCTCCCCATAACCCTTGACCCCCTTACTAATCAAGACCTACGCGAGTCAGATTGGAAATATGGTGTCAAAATTAAAGCTAGTCATGTTTACCTGCAGCATTGTCAGAGGCCATTCAGCCCACTGAGTCCACAGCAGATTTAGCTAGCTTGGTTTGTGCAATAGGCCCATAAGATACTAATGCCCCTGTCCCACTTAGGAAACCTGAACGGAAACCTCTGGAGACTTTGCGCCCCACCCAAGGTTTCCGTGCGGTTCCCGGAGGTTTTTGTCCTCCGGCAACCACCTTCAACTAGCATCGCAACCGGCTTTGACTAAAAAATTACCGATTTTTAAAACGGAAACCACTTTCGACCATTAGGGAGACTGACAAAAACCTCCGGGAACCGCACGGAAACCTTGGGTGGGGCGCAAAGTCTCCAGAGGTTTCCGTTCAGGTTTCCTAAGTGGGACAGGGGCATAAGGCTCCTCAAAGTATTTCATGTACAGTGCTGATCTGGACTGGAGTGGAGAGATAGATCAATGTTTTCATTCATTGCATCACCTGGCTACACCACATAGTTTAGATGTAATCATACGTTACAACTACAGCAGAAAGTTGTGACAGGTAAACCAAACTTTGGCATTTTATATAAATGGCATTCATTTTACATTTTATTGTCCTGTCATGTCTCTTTTAGTCCCAGTACAACAGAAAGCTTTTAGTGTCAAAATCTTAATGTTCACGGCATCAATAATGTGAAGCTGGTGTGAAAATTATGCCTTTGGCTCTTCAAAAGACTTAGCGCTGTGAGGAAGCTTTGCTTATTCACCAATTTCGTAAAAATATATATCAAACAACTGATTCAGAACAAATAACAAAGCAATTTGCAAGGTGGCAAAACTACGTTATGATCTATTTACACATAAAAACATGGAGCGGAAGATAAACTCTGATTATCAAAACTGGAATGTATCAGCAGGGCGAGTGCCAGAGTCACGTAATCCAAAAAATGCAATGGTTTAAGGTGTTGGAAAAAGTCCACTCACAATCCCTTCATCATCTGCTAGTCCACATCTCCCATTCCCACCCCAACACCATAAGGCACAGATATCATCATCATCATCAACGGGCACAGTGCCTTACAATGCCATGTACAACAGCGATTGCAACTTCTACTGAAGTGCGGATGGCCGTTAGCTCGCTAGGAGCTCAACCGCCCTTTGACAGGTCTTGCTTTACGTCCTGCCGGGGATAAGATGGATAAATATTCAGGCACTCTGCTCCATTACTTTGTCTTATTCGTTAGCCAAAGGATATATCATTTTCCTTCTGTCCACCAAACGACCTCTGGTCATCACCGTTGCAAAGGACTCGGTCAAAAAATGTTCTACAGTTTTCCCACGGCATTGGTCAGGCTGATATTGCGGTCGCTAACTCTCGACGCCACCTTCTTTCCCAATATTTGACCAGTCAGCAAGTACAGAGTGACGGGTGAAAAGGACACAGTTGTGAGTTCGGGTGTGAGTTTGCAGAGTTTGGGTGAGCTCAGGTTTATGGTGCAGGGCTAACCAGGAGAGCCTGGGGATGCTTAATCAGCTCAGGGATGCCTGCCTTTTTGGAATTGAAATGAGAACGATAGCATCAATGGTTTTCAGAGTACAAAAGGTTTTTTTATAACCTTGATATAAACTTGCAAGGCATTATCCTAGGACGCAGTGTTCTTTAAAGGGAACATAGAGAATCCCAAATTAAATCAGTTTTAATTTTAATCCTGATTTTTCGTGGTTGCTAATTTAACAAGCAGGTCCGGGTGTGGAGGAACTGCAGATGCATTCACAACCTCCGCAAATTGCTATTCATTTTCCATTGCTGCTTGGCAAAGGTCTACAGTAAACCTGTGGTTTTATAACCACGTGGCTTTGGAATCAGAATGAGCAACAATGGGGCTGAGACACAAATCTACCTATTAGTAATAAGGATAAAAACATCACAAAAGCGTGGAATTGAAATCCTAATATGAAGAGAACATATTTTGGTAGTCATGCATTTTAATATGAATCACATGAATTAGCATTTACTGGCGACAGTCTCAGAATATTAAGGGGTATAAATTAATATGTGCTTGCTAGCGCAGATGCAAGAGTGTCAGTTGTTGGCTTCATATTTATTTATTGCAGATGAACAACAACAACATTTAGTCATAGAGTCATACAGCGTGAAACTTGCCCACACTGTCCACCATGTCGCATCTACGCTTGTTCTACCTGCCCGTGTTTGGCCCATATATCCCTCTAAAACTGTCCTATCCATGCACCTGTCTAAATGTTTCTGAAACATTGCGATAGTACCTGCCTCAACTACCTACTCCAGCAGCTAGTTCCATACACTCACCCACCCTCTGCATGAAAAAGTTACCCCTCAGGTTCCTATTAAATCTTTCACCCCTTCCCTTAAACCTATGTCCTCTGGTTCTCGATGTCCCTACTCTGGGCAAGAGAGACTGTGCGTCTCTCCGACCTATTCCTCTCATGATTTTGTACACCTCTATAAGGTCACCCCTCATCCTCCTGTGCTCCAATGAATAGAGTCCAAGCCTGCTCAACCACCCCCTATAGTTCAGGCCCTCGAGTCCTGGCAACATCCTCGTAAATCTCCTCTGCACTCTTTCCAGCACATCCAACATCTTTCCAATAACAAGATGCCCAAAACTGAACACAATACTCTACATGCGGCCTCACCAATGTCTTACACAACTGCAACATGACCTCCCAACTTCAGTACACAACGCTCCGACTGATGATTCAGTACCTTCTCCATTTTTTTGTGAGAGAATGGTGGTTAACCAACAATTTGAACAACTGTGATCTATCGCAGTGTTATTGGGCTGGACGTTCAAGTAGATATATCTCGCAAAAGATGAAGAAAGAATAATGCATTTCAATATGAGGATAACCATATAACCATATAATATAACCATATAACAATTACAGCACGGAAACAGGCCCTCTCGGCCCTTCAAGTCCGTGCCGACCATTTGTTTTCCCCTAGTCCCATCTACCTGCACTCAGACCATACCCCTCCATTCCCTTCACGTCCATATACCTATCCACTTCACTCTTAAATGTTAAAATCGATCCTGCCTCCACCACTTCTGCTGGAAGCTCATTCCACACAGCCACCACCCTCTGAGTAAAGAAGTTCCCCCTCATGTTACCCCGATACTTCTGTCCCTTAATTCTCATGTCATGCCCTCTTGTTTGAATCTTCCCTACCCTCAATGGGAAAAACGTATCCACGTTAACTCTGTCTATCCCTTTCATCATTTTAAAGACCGCAATCGTCCCCCCTTAATCTTCTGCGCTCCAAAGAATAAAGACTTAACTTGTTCAACCTTTCTCTGTAACATAGTTGCTGGAACCCTGGCAACATTCTAGTAAATCTCCTCTGTACTCTCTCTATTTTGTTGACATCCTTCCTATAACTAGGCGACCCAAAATTGTACACCATACTCCAGAATTGGTCTTACCAATGCCTTGTACAATTTTAACATTACTTCCCTACTCCTATATTCAATGCTCTGATTTATAAAGGCCAGCACACCAAAGGCTTTCTTTACCACCCTATCTACATGCGATTCCACCTTCAGGGAACTATGCACAGTTATTCCTAGATCCCTCTGTTCCACAGCATTCCTCAATTCCCTACCATTTACCATGTACGTCCTATTTTGATTTGTCCTGCCAAGATGTAGCACTTCACACTTAACAGCATTAAACTCCATCTGCCATCTTTCAGTCCACTTTTCCAAATGGCCCAAATCTCTCTGTAGACTTTGAAAATCTACTTCATTATCCACAACACCAGCTATCTTAGTATCATCTGCATACTTACTTATCCAATTTTCCACCCCATCATCCAGATCATTGATGTACATGACAAACAACAGTGGACCCAACACAGATCCCTGAGGCACCCCACTGGTCACCGGCTTCCAACCTGACAAACAGCCATCCACCATTACTCTCTGACATCTCCCATTCAGCCACTGTTGAATCCATCTTGCTACTCTGCCATTAACACCCAAAGATTGAACCTTCTTAACCAACCTTCCATGGGGAACCTTGTCAAAGGCCTTACTGAAATCCATATAGACAACATCCACTGCTTTACCCTCATCAATTTCCCTAGTTACCGCTTCAAAAAAATTCAAGAAGGTTTGTCAAACATGACCTTCCAGGCACAAATCCATGTTGACTCTTCCTGATCAGACCCTGTTTATCCAGATGCTTATATATATTATCTCTAAGTATCCTTTCCATTAATTTGCCCACCACTGACGTCAAACTAATAGGTCTATAATTGCTAGGTTTATTCTTTGAACCCTTTTTAAACAATGGAACAACATGCGCAGTACACCAATCCTCCGGCACTATTCCCGTTTCTAATGACATTTGAAATATTTCTGTCATAGCTCCTGCTATTTCTACACTAACTTCCCTCAATGTCCTAGGGAATATCCTGTCAGGACCTGGAGACTTATCCACTTTTATATTTTTCAAAAGTGTCAGTACTTCCTCCTCTTTGAATCTCATAGTTTCCATAGCTACTCCACTTTTTGCCCTTAACTCACAGAGTTCAATATCCTTCTCCTTGGTGAATACCGAAGAAAAGAAAATGATGTTTTGGTGTTTATGCTCACACCTGCGTGTTTAACTGCTGGCTTTGTTTGTGTCCATCAATGCAGCATAGTATGCAGGCATGGAATATTTTTTAACGTCTCCCAAAGGCACCAATTCCTGCTCTGAGTCCACAGCTTTGTAGTTCTATGTCTCAGTAATCAACATCCTTGGGCCTGTGAGAGGTGGCAGTATTGTCCCATACTGTGGGAGTTGGCAACACTGCCAAACACAAACCTGAAGAACAACAAGTGATATTCCACCTGGGTGGCACACATCCCGATGGAACGAACAATAAATCTTCCAACTTCAGGTAAACTTACAGTATTCCCTGTTTTACCCACCTTTCTTTCTCCATCTGATCTACTGAGATTCTGCCACGCTCCTGGCTCTCTCTTCCCTGAGGAGCAGAGGTGTTGAGGACAATGCAATGGTCACCTATCAGCACCTATCTGCATCCGGTTTAGATGCTTTAGTGTGGAAAACGCATCCCGTGCATTATTACAGAAGCATGAGGAAAATAATTAATACACGGGCAACGACACATTCAAAGGGATGATTGATCCGGGTGATTTCAAGGAGACTTTTCGGAGGAGAATCATAGGATGTCAATTATAATGCAATAAAGATTCTAAACAAGGGACCCTGGAGGGGGGCGAGATTGGAAAAAACTCATCCAAACGACGACAAACCTAATGCGGGGAAGGGGAATCAATAACTCAGCAAACATTGGAGGTTAAACTGAAACGCTGGGCTATAGGTTTGCCAATTGAACCATTGGCACAGTTTAAGAGAAATAAATTTTATTTATTTATTCATACATGCATATTTAGGAGAAAAAATGATTCCAGTCTGTTGGGTATTAAAATCCGTGCTTCAAAGCCTATTCAAAATTATTTCCAGAATGTTCTCCACATACTTTCTCTAAACTTCGTGTCAATTCAATAATAAAAGCTGTCACTTCTCATCAGCTACATTTTCCTAGCACCTCTCTCATATCTGTCCGTTGTTAATGACTCACTGAAGTCTCTCGTGTTGATCATCTGCCAAAATAATTTGGGAAACAGCCAGTGGAGCAGGTGAGAGAATCGCCTCCCCTCTCAGATGACCTCTTAACCACAAACAACCGTCTCTGAACTCCGTCGACAGACAGATTTACCCTCTGATGTCTTCTCTACATCCTAGCACCTTCGTCATTATCATGCGTGCGTGTGCGATTATCAAACTCCCATGGAGCCACATTAGTAGCGGGGTCAGAGGTTATGTGGAGAACGCAGGAGAATGGGGTTTAGAGGGAGAGACAGATCAGCCATGATTGAATGGCAGAGTAGACTTGATGGGCCGAATGGCCTAATTCTACTCCTATCACAATGATTGATTGCTACAGCTATGTTCTATTGGGGTCCACGTGGAGCAGGGGTTCATGCGTTCATAAGTTCTTGGAGCAGAATTAGGCCATTTGGCCCATTGAGTCTACTCTGCCATTCAAGCAAGGCTGATCTATCATTCCCTCTCAACCCCATTCTCCTGTCTTCTCCCCATAACCCCTGATGCCCTTACTAATCAAGAATCTGTCAATCTCTACCTTAAAAGAATCCATTGACTTGGCCTCCACAGCCATCTGTGGCAATGAATTCCACAGATTCACCACCCTCTGAGTAAAGAAATCCCTTCTCATCTCCTGCAAATGCCACATTGCGAGTTTAAGCCTGATTTAGCCCATGCGTCCTCCAACTCTGCACAGAGCAAAGACTCTCCCTCCCGCGCTGAAGCATTGCTGCACGTTTTTACAACTTCTGCAGGCCGATAACCATCTTTTGGTGGGCGGTCAACAGACATTTTAATCCACCAGTTTCATTCTACTGCTGAAAATGACGGATTCAATCGAAACCTGGTGGTTCCCATTGGAAACCTGTTGGTGGGTAAAATCTTCCCTCGCGTTCTGCACACTCACTGTCTCAGAATGCAGTGAAGATAGACCCAAAATGCTGGAGTAACTCAGCGGGACAGGCAGCATCTCTGGAGAGAAGGAATGGGTGACGTTTCGGGTCGAGACCCTTGCAGTGGACTGTGGCCACTGCATGACCAACAAACACCGACGTCTGAGCCCTGACCATTAAGTCAAGTTAAGCTTATTGTCATATTTGCAAAAGTATGGTGAGGTGCAGGGACCATGAAAATCCTGCTTGCGGGAGCATCTCAGGCAAAAACATAATTTTTGCATTAATTTATGCATTAACGTACAAAAACATAATTTATGCATTAATTACTGTTCCTCAAATTCTCAATCAAACAAAAAATATAACTAAGGACAAATTTACTTTTGCTCTTTTTTTCTCTTTCTACAACGTACACAAAATCATGGAGCAGGTAACCATTCGGCCCATTGGGTCTGGGTAAGCGTTTTCGGGTTAGTTCACTCTTGCCCACTTTTCCCATTATACTGCCAGACTTATCTCTTGAGAGATCCTATTGAATCAGACAGGGCAATCCTAATCCAAGCGATTCTTTGTGAAAATTAGTTTTTTTCTTTCTTCATGTTGCCTCTGCCTCGTTCACTGGTCACCGTTAATGGACCTTGCCTAGGACGGAACTGCAGATGCTGGTTTACACCGAAGAAAGCGACAAAATGCTGGAGTAACTCAACGGGACAGGCAGCATCGCTGGGGAGAAGGAATGGGTGACGTTTCGGTGTCGAGACCCTCGTTGCGGAGTCTGAAGAAGGATTTCGACCCGGAACGCCACCCATTCCTTCTCTCAAGAGATGCTGCCTGTTCCGCTGAGTTACTCCAGCTTTTTGTCTATATTTCTGGTTCTCGGGCCTTGCGGTGAGGCCAGCAATAGCAAGTGATAACCACGATTGTCTTCAGGGTGGCTTCTGCCTGTTAAATATGCACCTGTGCTGGGCTGCTTTATTTGTACTGCTCTTGTTGTGAGACCATTTACGCAAGTTACATTTTTTATTTTCTTTCCTTGTTGGCAGTGTGCATTATTTGATTGTTGTTGTGCTCTGTGCTGCCTTTGTTATTGATCATGTCCATTCAGATCATGCCAACAGGGCCTCATCATAACTAGCTGTTTTCATCTAAATTGATCTGCACTCGGAGAATATTTGAAAGAAATATAACGTGCCAATGTGGCTGGGGAACCATGGGGCGTCACGAGGAAAGGGTTAGCCCCTTTATTCTCAATCAAAGCTCGGAGGCCCTGCTGAGATACAATCTTTAATGGCTCCCACAGCCTGTACGTATTGCGCAGCTTTCTCAACAGATAAAAGACTGGCAGCAAAAAATTAAAAATGCCCGATCCCGCCCACTCATTCCCATATAAGGCAGGCTATTGTGGCATTAAAATCCAGTTCTCCGGGATACCTCCCACTCACGCAGCGAGGAAATACACTATGCTACAGGGAATGGGCGGAAACGCCTGAATGGGGAGATGAAAGAGCAGAGGGGAGGTTAAGGCAAAGAGAGCGAGGAGAGGAGAAGATATACGAGCGGTGAGCAGAGGACAGCAGGAGAAAGGTGGAAAGGATAGGAGTGCAATTAAAAGGGGAAGAAATAGGTGGCAAAGAGGCGAGAGAAGTGGAGGGAAGAGTGAATAGCTCGCTGGGAAAAATAAGGCTGTGCTTTCAATCAATGCCCAACTATCTCTGTACCCATAGAAACCACTTCCCAATTCACTTGTTCATCAAAGGCAGACACAAAATGCTGGAGTAACTCAGCGGGACAGGCAGCGTCTCTGGAGAGAAGGAATGGGTGACGTTTCGGGTAGAGACCCTTCCTCAGTGGAGTCTTGACTCGAAACGTCACCTATTCCTTCATCACAGAGATGTTGCCTGTCCTGCTGAGTTACCCCAGCATTTTGTGCCTATCTTCAGTGTGGACCAGCAGTTGTTTCCTTCACCTGTTCATCTCGCCCACACAGTATAAATATCCCCAATTATACAACTTTAACTAACAACATATTCCCTGTCCTGATTAAAATCCATCCCATTTTGTCAGATTTGCAATAGTTGCAACAGAGACTGTTAAAGTCCCCCTGGACCTTACCTTACCTTCCACCCCATCAGCCGTCGCATACAACACATAATCCTCCGTAATTTCCGCCACCTCCAACGGGATCCCACCACTTGCCACATTTTCCCATCTCCACCCCTTTCCGCCTTCCGCAGAGACCGTTCCTTCCGCAACTCCCGGGTTAACTCGTCCCTTCCCAGCCAAACCACCCCCTCCCCGGGTGCCTTCCCCTGCAGCCGCAGAAGATGCAGTACCTCCTCCCTCGACTGTCCAGGGACCCCGTTAATTCTTTCAGATTAAGCGGAGGTTCACTTGCACCTCCTCCAACTGCATCTACTGTATCCGTTGTTCAAGATGTGGACTCTTATACATCGGCGAGACCAAGCACAAACTGGGTGGTCGTTTCGCGGAACACCTTCGCTCAGCCTGGCTGAACCAACCTGATCTCCCAGTTGCCGGGCACTTTAATTCTCCTTCCCATTCCTACACAGACCTATTTGTCCTAGGTCTCCTCCATTGTCAGAGTGAGGCTGAACGCAAATTGGAGGAACAGCATCTCATATTTCGCTTGGGCAGCTAACGGCCCAGTGGTATGAATGTTGATTTCTTTCACTTCAGGTAGCTCCGGCATTCCCACTCTCTCTATCCCTCCCCCACCCAAGTCTCACTAGCTTCCTGCATACAGGCAGCAACTGAAGAGTTCACCCCCAGAGGTGAGGACTGCACAGAGCTGGTCTGGGAAGGCACTGGAACAACTATGGGACTGCTTGGAGTCAAGTAGACTGGGCAATCTTCCAAGGACACTGCAACGGACCTGAATGAATTTGCCACAGTCGTTACAGACTTCATAAGGAAATGTGTGGAGGACTGTGTTCCAGAAAAAAAATCCGAGTGTTTCCTAACCCGACGCCTTGGATGAACCAGGAGATCCGCATTCTTCTGAAGTCCAGATCCCGGGCATTCACGTCTGGTGACGCAGTGGTCTATAAGAAGTCCTCATTAACAATCAGTACGGGAGCATCTCAAGGCTGCGTGCTCAGCCCCTGCTCTACTCACTCTATACTCATGACTGTGTAGCCGGACACAGCGCGAAGCCCATCGTCAAGTTCTCCGACGACACCACCGTTGTTGGACGAATTCCAGATGGTGACAAGTCAGAGTATAGAAGTGAGATCGACCAATTGATCAAATGGTGCCAGCAGAACAACCTGGTTCTCAATATCAGTAAAACCCATGAACTGATTATGGACTTTGGAAGAGGAAAGATGAGGACCCACAATCCTGTTTATATCAATGGGACGATGGTGGAGAGAGTCAAAAACTTCTAATACCTGGGCATGCAAATTTCCGAAGATCCTTCCTGGTCCCAGCACACTGATGCAATTATAAGGAAAGCACATCAGCGCCTCTACTTCCTGAGAAGATTACGGAGATTCGGCACGTCAAAGAGGATTCTCTTGAACTTCTACAGGTGCACAGCAGAGAGCACATTGACTGGTTGCATCATGGCCTGGTTCGGCAACTTGAACGTTCGGGAGCCGAAAAGACTGCAAAAAGTTGTGAACATTGCCCAGTCCCTCACCGGCTCTGACCTCCCCACCATCAAAGGGATTTATCAGAGTCGCTGCCTCAAGAAGGCTGCCAACATCATCAAAGACCCACACCATCCTGGCCACACATTCATTTGACCACTGCCATCGGGAAGAAGGTATAGGAGCCTGAAAACGCTAACGTCCAGGTTCAGGAACGGCTTCTTCCCACCAGCCATCGGGCTATTAAACACTACAACCTCAAATAAGCTCTGAACTTCAATAGGCTATTATTATTATTATTATTATTGCCCTATCTGGGGCACATGACAATAAAACTCTCTTGACTTCTTGACTATTGTTTGTTTTTTGAGTATATGTAGGTATATGTATATCTATATATGTGTGTGTGTGTGTGTATATATATATATGTGGATGTGTGTGTGTGTGTGTGTGTGTGTGTGTGTGTGTGTGTGTGTGTGTGTGTGTGTGTGTGTGTGTGTATATATGTGTGTGTGTGTGTGTGTGTGTGTGTGTGTGTGTGTGTGTGTGTGTGTGTGTGTGTGTGTGTGTGTGTGTGTGTGTGTGTGTGTGTGTGTGTGTGTGTGTGTGTGTGTGTGTGTGTGTGTGTGTGTGTGTGTGTGTGTGTGTGTGTGTGTGTGTGTGTGTGTGTGTGTGTGTGTGTGTGTGCGTGCGTGCGTGCGTGCGTGCGTGTGTGTGTGCGTGCGTGTGTGTGTGTGTGTGTGTGTGTGTAGAAACACACTTAATTATTTTTTCCCCCCTCGATTATCATATTGTTTACAGTGTAGCATGTTTACGTATTCTGTTGTGCGGCAGCAAGTAAGGATTTCATTGTTCTATCTGGGACACATGAAAATAAAACACTTTTGACTCTCTTGACTGTTTTCACTTTCACCCAACAAGCAGCTTACAACGGCCTGTTTCCTTTATCATCTTTACTTTTTTGCATATCTTTCATTCATTGTTCTTTATCTCGCCACATCACCGTCTATATCTCTTGTTTCCCTCATCCCTAACCCGTCTGGAGAAGGGTCTCGACTCGAAACGCCACCCATTCCTTCTCTCCAGAGATGCTGCCTGTCCCGCTGAGTTACTCCAGCTTTTTATCTCTATCAATACACACATCACCTATCTCAAACAATATATCACATATTCGCTGACTGATATTTACCCTAACTCACCATGTCTAACATACACAGGGCAACATACCTTCCATTTGATATACCACTCTCCAATACCTGAAATGTTCTACCGATAGACATCCGATTACCACTCTGCCTGATTCATGCTCCAGCCGGAATGTCCACAGTTCACACTGAGACTTAACAGATCACTCAGGCCATGGAAGGAACAAGCATATTTTCATCGTCCAATGTGCCAGTGTAATTCAGTGAGTCATAGAGTCATGCAGCACACAGTCAAGTGCTTCTGTCCAGCATGCCCATGCCAACTACCAATTATACTGAACACCACCTGCTTATTTTCATCCGTTCATTTTATTTTCAGTCCCACTGTTGTGAAACCCGCAGCAGAGCGCCTTTGGTACATAATGCTAAAAAAAAAAACACGATTCCAGCAAGTTGTGGTACTTTAAATTAATGTTTTAGGTTGGAACATCACGTTGGAGAAATATTACAACAGGCAAGGAACCAAATAGATTATTGAACAAACATATTTTCATTCGGCAAAGACATCGCAATGTGCCTGATCCACAGCTGTGATAGCCAAGTACAAAGGAACTCCAACAGGGAGCCCTGTTGGAAACGTGTGCCCACAGTGGGAGAAACACAGCAAAAAAACTATCTTGCGGTGCTGTATACTGTCCACAAGGTGGGCCGAGAAAGAGATTCAAAGACTCTTCGAATATCCCTGAAGAATTTCCACATTGACACACACCGCTGGGAACAGCAAGCATTGGACCACCCGGTTTGGTGTAGACACATAAAAACGAGGGTGCTCGCTCATATGAGGAAGCTAGAGTGGAGGAAGCAAAGCAAAGGGGAAAAGAGAATTTAAAAAAAATCAAGAACCATAAACGCCACATCATCCTACAACTCGCCACCTGTGTAAAGGAAACCTTCAAGCCCAGATTGGTTCTATACACGTCCCAACACCGTCAACAAGATGCTCAGGTTCTCACTCGAAAACAAGTGGCAAACAACAAAATTAGTTAGTTTACATAGCCATGAAAATAATAACAAATCATCTCCTACCTGAAGAAGCCAATAGCACCTCCGGTGGAAAGTGGGGATAATGGAAGAGTGGACATAGCAACCATAAAGGCACTGTGGAGACAAAAAGGTAACAACAGGACTCAATTTTCTCTTGGTCGGTTCTCTATGCTGTCACATTTATGCTTTCAGGTGAAAATAAAACACTTTTGACTCTCTTGACTGTTTTCACTTTCACCCAACAAACAGTTTACAACGACGGCCTGTTTCCTTTATCATCCTTACTTTTTTTGCATATCTTTCATTCATTGTTCTTTATCTCGCCACATCACCGTTTATATCTCTTGTTTACCTTATCCCTAACCAGTCTGGAGAAGGGTCTCAACCCGAAACGTCACCTTTTCCTTATCTCCAGAAATTCTGCCTGACCCGCTGAGTTACTCCAGCATTTTGCATCTGTCTGGGCGTGATTATTCTCCTTGGGGACAGTGGGGATGATCGGAGCAGGGGCAAAGAGTGGTGCAACTAGTAATGCACTAACCGTTATTCCCTTATCATGTACAGTGTCTGCACACTGTGAATAGCTCGATGGCAATCATATATTTTCTTTCCAGTGAGTGGTTAGCACGTAACAAAAGCTTTGCACTGTACCTGTGATACACATGACAATAAACGACAAACTCAACTGATGACACCTGGAATAATATTACCCTGGCGCTCGCTATACACGCCCTGACGGCAGGGCCGGATGTATGTATAAGCTCCACAAGCTTAAGCTTAGGGCCTAGAGATCTAGGGGGGGCATCGGCAAGGCCGGATTTACCTATAGGCTGAAGCCTAGGGCCTCAAAATCTAGGGGGCCTCTGGCCAAGGTTTTTTTACCCAGAGTAATTTTCCCAAAAACAATTATTGTTGAATTATTGTTGAATTTAGGACTTTCATCTTCAGATTGGTTCACTGAAAAGCCTCCAATATTTCACAAATCAAAGCATTAAGCATGAAAATCTGTCGGGAAATAAAAATACCTTGCTTTTAAAACCCCAGTAAAAACTGAGATCCCCTGTCAAAACAAAGCAAGTCAGAGTTTTCTGTCAACCGGCAATATTTCTGGGCTACCTACACCTATCAGATTCTAAAAACCTGCTATATTTTTCTCTATCTCTTTCAATCACACTGCAGTTGAACAATCTGTTAGTACTGTGCCAGCAACAAGTAGGTCCATGAGCAACCTAACCCAAGTATTATAGGAATTACTGAATTTAATTGCAAAATTCTCCATTTTAGAATACAAACATCACATTGCATATACAGTAATTAGAACATAGAGGGCGGCATGGTGGGGCAGTCTTACTACTGCATTACAGCGCCAGAGACCCAGGTTCGACCCTGACTACGGGTGATGTCTGTACGGAGTTTGCACGTTCTCCCCGTGACCTGCGTGGATTTTCTCCGAGATCTTCAGTTTCCTCCCACACTCCAAAGGTGTGCAGGTTTGAAGTTTAATTGGCTTGGTGTAAATGCAAATTGTCCCTAGAGTGTGTAGGGTGGCGTTAGTGTGCGGGGATCTGATCGGTGCGGACTCGGTGGGCCGAAGGGCTAGTTTCCGCGCTGTCTCTCTGAACTAAACAAAATTATTCATCCCCACAGATCTATGCACTTGCCTGTGCTCTTGCCATCCTACCTCATTGCATCATATCAACAAGTCTTCAGAATTGTTAGCTCGGTCAGACAGCCCATATGCTGTCCCACCTATGTGATAAATGACTATGCAGTGAGATACTGGTGCAGATGCCAACTGTGAATCTATTCCCAGAAAATGTCAACAAGCTAGGATAAAAAAGATAAACACTCACAAACAAATCGAAGAAAGTGTTTATATAATAACAGCATCGTCTCTTTAAAACCAGCCCATGATGGGAACTATAATTCAATATGAATGAAGAATAATATCTTTGAGTCTATATACTGTCAATGTCAAAACAGGCAGATGATTACTGCCCAGTGTAGCATATCAGTGGCTATCTTTCACTGCTGTCAGCGAGTAACCTGTTTGTGTGTCACACCACGCTTTCATCAGGTCACTCTCAGGCCTTTGTTAAAGATTACATTACACACCGTGCTGAGGTATATTGCGTTCAGAGATAAAAGCCCAGTGTCCCCATGGTTGCTCTGCAAGTTCCTCCTGTTACTGTGAGTGAATTTCTCAGTGCACGGGTATAAAGTGACTTCAAATAATTGCACTGGAAATGACAGCTATAAATTGGATTGCACAGACGATACCTGTGACCTGGTGCCTGGCGTTAGCGCCTTTAAGAAAGAAGAGCTAAATTTAAGGCGGGGAGGGATGTAGAATTATTGCTTCAATCCAAATCCTTTGAACTTTCGATAGACACTCCTTTGGGCTTTTCATGGATATATATCGTGACGTGAGAATTATATGATTTTAGTTGTAAAATATTGGGAATGTTCACTGATATAAATAATGTTGTGAATCCACTATTATTATTGATATTGAGAATCCTGCAAGTTATTATTATTTGAATCCTATAAATAATATAAATAAAATTAGAAATGCTACTCTGTGCGGGATTCCCATGCTATTGGCAAGGCTGGGGATTCCATGCTACTAACATTAACAAGCCCCCAGTGTTAGCAACGTTGCAAAGCCTGCACAGTTCCTGATGTTTAGTCTCTGTTGGTGATGTTGGGATACCCACTGAGTTGAGCATTTGTTGGCACTGGGCCTCTACTTGCTGGAGCTTAGTAGGATGAGGGGGCACCTCATTGGAGCCTACCGAATGGTGAAAGGCCTGGATAGAGTGGATGTGGAGAGGATGTTTCCACGAGTGGAATAGTTTAGATCCAGGGGTCACAGCCTCAGAATTAAAGGTCGTCCCCTTAGGAAGGACATGAGGAGGAATTTCTTTAGTCAGAGGGTGGTGAATCTCTGGAATTCTGTGGAGGCTGTCAATGGGTATTTTAAGGCAGAGATAGATAGATTCTTGATTAGTACGGGTGTCAGGGGTTATGGGGAGAAGGCAGGAGAATGGGGTTAAGAGAGAAAGATAGATTAGCCATGATTAAATGGGGGAGTGGACTTGATGGGCCAACTGGCTTAATTCTGCTCCTGTGACTTATGAACTTATGACGTTGGTGTTGGGTCTTCCATACTATTTGCAATGTTGGAAATTATGTCCTCTTGTTGGGAATGAAATACTGCGACGTTGTGTGTAAACTCCCAAATGTGTCAGAAGGAGACTCGAGTACAACACAGAACATAAAAAACGCACACAAAGTGTTGATGGGCCGAATGGCATAATTCTACTCCAATTCCTTACGACCTTATGACTGGATTGCCCGCTTATTGCCTGTACGTTAATGTGAGAACTTACAGCACACAAATTGGTAACCAAGCACATTTCATGACATTTACACCTCAAAAACACTCAATTGGCAGTGAAAAATTGGAATGCATTCCAGGGTCACGCGAGGCACGATGGAAATGCAATTACGCTTTCAGTAATCAAGCGGTTGAATAATTTACTTGTGATTCATTGGAAGTGACAGCATACAAGAGAGTAGGATTTGAACGTTGGAAGCACCAGTGGGTAAGGCTTGAGATTATTTCAAGAAATTCAAAACCAGCAGCGACTAAAAATAGGTTGCCGTTTTAAAAATCGGTAATTTTCTAGTTGAAGCCGGTTGTGATGCTAGTTGAAGGTGGTTGCCGGAGGTTGCTGGTAGTGGAAGGTAAGACCCTTTTTTCACCCAGTTTTATTCCACCAGGGAGGTCTTACCTTCCACTACCTGCAACCTCCGGCAACCACCTTCAACTAGCACCGCAACCGGTTTCGACTAAAAAATTACCGATTTTTAAAACGGCAACCTATTTTTAGTCGCAGCCGGTTTTGAATTTTTCGAAATAATCGCCGGAACATAGAAGAAACGGAAACCACTTTCGACCATTAGGGAGACTGACAAAAACCTCCGGGAACCCCACGGAAACCTTGGGCGGGGCGCAAAGTCTCCAGAGGTTTCCGTTCAGGTTTCCTTAGTGGGACAGGGGCGTTGGGGATCAAGGTTGGACGAGACACAGAGAAGGAAACTAGGGGTACAAGGGGCTAGGTCAGCGAGATGGAATTCAATAGAAAGTGGAAATTGTTTCTGATAAACCTCCAAGCAATGTGTGTGCTCCTATCACTGTGCGATGTTAAAACGCCCCGTCTAATGGATGTACGATTTAACTTGGAATTGGTTCCTGTCAAACATGAGCATCCATCTAAATGTGTCGAATCACATGCAGCAAAGAGGAGACTGTAGCCAGTGACTATGAAGACGGATTTTAATTTGCTATCAATCACCGTCCACTGGCTCCCCAGCCTTTCATGGTACTCATTTTTCATGTTACATTTATTTGAATCCCCTCTTGGTAAGCAACTGTCTAGCATGGGCCAAATTCAATTTGGTTAAGAATTTAATGTTTATTATATTTTCTTTAAAGGGGAAAGCAGCAGGAGGTGTTTAGTAATGAACAAGGTTTAACAGCCTGTACGATTAGCAGAGTAAGTGTGAAGATGCTCCGGGGGTGGCAGCTCTCCCATGGCGTCTCTTTTTCTGCTGGTTTCCCTTCTACGCACAATGTCAAACCATCCACGGGACAGGCACCAACCACCTGGTTGAATCTTTCAGGAAGGAACTGCAGATGCTGGTTTACACCGAAGATAGACACAAACATGCCCGAGTAACTGAGCGGGACAGGCAGCACTCTGTGGAAGAAGGAATGGGTGACGTTACGGGTCGAGACCCATCTGCAGACTCACTCATAGAAGGTCACCCATTCCTTCTCTCCAGAGCTGCTGCCTTTCCCGCTGAGTGGCTCTGGCATTTTGTGTCTATCTTACGTGGTTGAATCTTGCCTCAAACCACAGAGAATGCTATTGTTACTCTCATGACCGCAATACCCAAATTGAACTGTTGAGGTTTAGAGCCCAGGCGATGGGCATTCAGCATTTGTTGTGTCGAGGCTTTCTCATTCGCTATCACCAACTCCCATTTTATGTCCATAAACATTTCAATTTCACATTCATGTGTGTTGCTGAATGACACGGTGACAGTTCTGGACAAAACCCAGTGGTGTCACTTCATGTTCCAATATAGCACAGAGGAGGCCAAGATCATTTCATTATTGAGGAGCAGGGTAATTTCAAAGAATGGTACCGTCAAAGGACGCAGTGTTAAGTGGTACCATACAAGGAACAGTACCTCATACTGTATATAGAGCTACTGGGAAATAACAGTCATATGTCTGACCTGGGCGTTTATGAGGATCAAGCCTCCACTCCATGTGCTTGTGTGACACTGAAGGAGAGGTGGACTTTTAGAGACACTCTCTCTCGGCGAGAATATTAAACCGAGACCTGCCTGGCAGCTCTGGTGCACACAGAATATTCCACAGCACATTCCTGAAGAGTGGAAGGGGATTTCTGCCCAGTAGACAGTAGACAATAGACAATAGGTGCAGGAGTAGGCCATTCGGCCCTTTGAGCCAGCACCGCCATTCAATGTGATCATGGCTGATCACCCCCAATCAGTACCCCGTTCCTGCCTTCTCCCCAGATACCCTGACTCCGCTATTTTTAAGAGCCCTATCTCACTCCCTCTTGAAACCAGCCAGTATTCTGGCAAATATTATCCCTCAACCAATTCTGATCATCTTACTGCTTACCGGCGGCTCGGTGGCAGAGTTGCTGTCTTACCGCGCCAGAGACCCGGGTGCAATCCTGACTGTAGGTGCTGTCTGTAAGGAGTTTGCACGCTCCCCCCCCCCCCCCATGACCTGCGTGGGTTTTCTCTGGAAAGCTCCGGTATTCACCCACACTCCAGAGGCATACAGGTTTGTAGGCTGATTGGCTTGGTATTACTGAATTTATAAATTGTTAATTGTTCCTAGTCCATGTAGGATAGTTTGAGTGTGCGGGGATCGTTTGTTGGCGCGGACTTTGTGGGCCAAAGGGCCTGTTTCTGTGCTCTATCTCTAAACTAAACTAACTATATTTCTGTTCTGATGAAGAATCTTGAGTCTGAAACTTTAATTTTGTTTTTTGTTCCACAGAAGCTGTCTGAACCACTGAGCATTTTCTGCTTTTATTTCAGATTTCCAGCATCTACAGTTCTTTTGATTTTTATTATCTATACTTCAAAGTATTTTAAAGTGATATAAATGCTTTGGGATTTCCTGAGGTTTTGAACAGTGTTCAGTGAACAGTGAACGCATTGTTCTCTCTTTACTCTCTCAGGAACAGTGAATAGTACCCAGATACTCCGGGGTGCCATGTGTGTGCATCTTGGTACAACATGAACTGCTGAATCTGGGGCATTATATAATCACAGTTCTGATACCCACCAAACTAACTTAAAGTTAGTGCCTGAACATTTCTCCAGACTGTCCCCCAGCAACATATCTATCTTCGATGTCTGCAGATCCTTCCCACTAATTTACGTATTTTGGAGGATTGCCAAAGAATAAAGACAATGAGAATGGTGAAAGTGAATTATCTTAATCTAATTAATCAGGGAAGGGAAGTGTTTATGGGACTTATCGTACTACACTAATTAATCGTTTCTACCACAGTTTCTACAATGGGTCACCAGGATAGAGTACTTCTCCCAGTCAATCTTGATGTGTGTGGCTGGACAGTGAGTGCAAACGCTCATTTAAACAATTGGATAACCGGGATGAGTCCAATCCCATGTCCCTGACATTCCAACACTTGGATCATCTTTTTGAAGCAAAAATTTAGTGGACAACGGATGTGAAGGGTGTTACTTCCAGGAATCCTGATTTTAGTATTCCATTCTCAAGGGGACTGGGGCTAATTGCAGGAAAGCAGATTCTGCTTCAGGCAAGATCAGCCAACTATCCAACATCAATGTACGCAGCGGTATGGTTGCTGCCTCACAGCGCCAGAAACCCAGTTTCCATCCTGACTACGGGTGCTGTCTGTACGGAGTTTGTACGTTCTCCCTATGACCTGTGCGGGTTTTTCCCAGGATCTCCGGTTTCCTCCCACACTCCAAAGGCATACAGGTTAGTATGTTAATTTGCCTTGGTAAAATTGTAAATTATCCCTCGTGTGTGTGGGATGGTGTTAATGTGCGGGTATCGCTAGTCGACGCGGACTCGGTGGGCCGGTGGGCCTGTTTTTGCTCTGTATCTATAAACCAAATCAAACCAGTGCCTCTATGGCCTAATTCAACTCATGGCAGTCCCCAGCTAAACACAGAAGGAACCCCCCCCCTCCTGTTGCCAAGTTCCACCAGAGTGAGATTAAATGGATCAGTTGCATCTCACAAAGGTGCTCGACATTTTTTTTTGAGTGTTGCTTCACTTTGTTTTACGATACACTCTTTGACCATTTCTATTCCACGTTCCGTTATTTTAATAATTTTAACAGGCTTGGGTTAGAAGTAAAAAGAAGCAAATAGTGATCATGTTTCTGCTGCCACATTATGTCATATCACAGCATAACACATCTTGTGACATATGTCATATTTTTAAAAAAAGGCACATTCTGTTACTGTCATGGTGTGATAACACATTAGGAGGCATAAAAAAAATCTGGATGTTATTTAAAACATTCCCATTTGGCTTCTACCAAGAATACTTTCATTAAGATGACAATTATTGAAGTGATAGATGCTCTGGTGAGGTCTCAAGTTACTCATACTTTTATTACCAATTGCAAACACTGCCAGCCTGTCCGTCAAATTTATCGTGTATTAGCATAATGCAAAAAAAATCGTCCAGTTGTTAGGAAGAAAATGTTGAATTTTCATCAGGGCTGTTTTAGTCTCGAATTGAGGAAGTCAATTGGGGGGGGGGGGGTGGGATCTAATATTTCGGTAGAGAATTTCCAAACAAGCAATGGAAGCAAGAAGGCAAGAGGACTGAGCATAAGAACAAGGCCGATGCATTCGGTACAATTGTGAGGAATTGTTTGTGGCAGCAGAGGTGGTATCTTGCATGAGATGAAGAATCTCTTCCCCCTCAAAAGGAGAAAAACGATCTCATTTCACTACTTAAAGAACAAATGTGAATTTCTGTAGGAAGGAACTGCAGATGCTAGTTTAAACCAAAGATAGACACCAAAAGCTGGAGTAACTCAGCGGGGTCAGACAGCATCTCTAGAGAAAAGGAATAGGTGAGACCTCCCTGGTGGAATAAAACTGGGTGAAAAAAAGGTCTTACCTTCCACTACCTGCAACCTCCGGCAACCACCTTCAACTAGCATCGCAACCGGCTTCGACTAAAAAATTATCGATTTTTAAAACGGCAACCTATTTTTAATCGAGGCCGGTTTTGAATTTTTTTAAATAATCGCCAGAACATAGAAGAAGCGGAAACCACTTTCGACCATTAGGGAGACTGACAAAAACCTCCGGGAACCGCACGGAAACCTTGGGTGGGGCGCAAAGTCTCCAGAGGTTTCCGTTCAGGTTTCCTAAGTGGGACAGGGGCATAAGTGAGCTGCTGCATAGTATTTTGTAGCCAATACGCATTGCAGCAACAGTTCACTGAGGATGAAGGCATAAATATTCAAGATGGTGGATGAACCGCCAATCCAAAACTATGGGTGGCATGGTGGAGCAGTGGTAGAGTTGTTGCCTTACAGCACCAGATATCCAGGTTCGATCCTGACGACGGGTGCTGCATGTACGTAGGTTGTATGTTCTCCCCATGTACTGCGTGTGTTTTCTCCAGAATCTCCCGTTTCTGACTACACTCCAAAGATGCAGGTTTGTAGGTTAATTAGCTTGGTATAAATGTAAATTATCCCTAGTGTATGTAGGATAGTGTAAGTGTGCAGGGATCGCTGGTCGGCACGGACTCGGTGGGCTGAAGGGCCTGTTTCTGCGCTGTATCTCTAAACTAAACTAAAAACTAATCTAAGTTATTTTGTCTTGGTTGAAGTTGAGCGCCTTTAGTTGTTGAACCAGCAGTTACCCAGCCTATCACACTTCTGAGTTCTGTTTTGTAGATTGTAAAAAGACCTCAGAAAATGAGCCATTCATCGCAGGACAGCGAGTGCATGACCTGCGCCTGTGGTCACTACATTTATGTGGCTGGTCCAGCTGAGAATTAGCCAGTGGCGACTACACGAATCTTGATGATGGGATTGGTGTTGAATGCCCGAAATGAGATTGTTAAATCCTATCTCATTGTCTAGGAGAAACGACCTGGAATGCTGATTCATTACCATGTGTCTTAATGCATTTTTCATTTTGTTTGCTGCCTTTTCCACATTACGAAAGTGACTGTTCTACGAGAATATTTTATAGCCTGGAAATACCTTGTGTGTCATGAAGTGTCGCAGGGAAGCAAGTCACGTCTTCCTTTTTCATGCGTCTCTCAGTGTTTTCAACCTGTGTTTCTGATCTACCATTTGCATTCCGTTTTAATGTTTACTAGTAAGATGCTTAGGAGCAGTGCAAAGGGGGAAGGCTTTCTGACTGTGAGAACTTACAGTAGATCTTCATTCTGTACCTAACTTGTAACACATCTGCCCTGGGAGCGTTTGACAGTGGTGTGTGAAGGGAGCTTCATTCTGCATCTAATCACTACCGTTCTTGCCCTGGATTTTTTTTTTTGGATGTATAGAAGCTTCGCTGTACATCTTACCCTTGTTCTACCTGTCCTGAGAAAGCTCAATGCAGAAGGAAGGAAGGAGATTTATTCTATCTCCAACCTTTAAATGCTTGATGCTGACAATGGAAGGTATTCCACTTGTGAGTATTAACACGGCTACTAACCTTGAAGAGCATAAAATTCACACAAGAAGTCATAGAAAAACAAGCGATTGGTGCCAGAAGCATGCGGCTTGACAGGTCTGCAATTCAAGCACAAATTGAGAGCACTTGCAATTTTAATATTTAATACTTTCTGCTGGAACCAGGCTGGGCGGTACAGAACTCCCTTTTTTGATCACAAATCTCGACATGTGCCACGATTGCTCATTCTGATTATTCAAGATCTTATCAATCAAAGCAATGAATTTTTCACACAGCCGCTGTGAGCATGATGTTGTTTTGATGAGTTGCATGTCATTTTTATCCTTCCTCCAACCACTACAAAAAAAAGAGTCATTTCCAAAATTAGGAATCAATAATAAAAAAATAAATTTAAAAGAGCATTTTTCAATGGCTTTTCC
The DNA here is from genome assembly GCA_035221665.1 of Okamejei kenojei. Lineage (NCBI taxonomy): Eukaryota > Metazoa > Chordata > Chondrichthyes > Rajiformes > Rajidae > Okamejei > Okamejei kenojei. The sequence continues at coordinate 23,889,819 of CM069162.1, forward strand.
CTAAACCTGAAATTGTCCAAAGCTGTTTGGTGATGCAGCTGAGATGTTAACATTTTATCAGATTTTTGAAGTTCGAAGCAATCATGGCATATTTTTATGGAATAATGGACACACGTGAGACCGAAAGAGGCTAAAATCCAATCAAAGGGTTTAGATGTTTTAAATATAGACTGTGCGTTAGTGGTAACAATCTAACATTCATGTATAGAATAACTGAGATCTGGGATGGTAATCTAATTGAGAAATTCAAGTGATTTCTGTATAGAGTAACAGTAAATCAACATTGAGTTACAGTCGACAGTCTAATGAGAGGTTCTGGTGGTTTATAAATAGAATAAATGGTACCCAGGAATGAGTTTGGGGCCAGAATTTAATCAAAGGATTTAGGTGCTGAATATCGAATCTGTATATAATGGGCACCAAGTTGTGAGTTGTAGGCTGGAATCTAATCAAGGAGTTTGGATTGTATAAATGAAAACAATATATCACACGCAGGGAGTCACGTGCCAGGATTTAATTAAGACATTTGGGTACCTTGTATGTAAAAGCGGAAGCAGTGGTCATATAAAACTGAAAAAGTAAGAAATTCAAGTTTTATCACATCGTGTTTTGTATCTGTTCTCCTTGAAAAGTAATAATCCAGGGAAGCATTTGGCAGCAAACACTGACAACCTTTATTTAATAATCAAAAAAATGTTCTGTGCTGGAGATGGAATGTATTTCCAACACATGCCTACTGAATGAGGCACAGTCAGTTCAGATCTAGGATGCCATTCTTAGAAATCCAGCTTGCTCAGTATCTGATGGGTATCGTTCGTTTCCTGCACAGGATGCCCAGTGGCCAGTTTCAGTGAGGTTCAATGATTATAGGCTGTGGGTCTCTGGCCACTGAGAACCAGTGGAGACTGTTGAAATTTGCCCGATCTTACCCCACATTGATGACTATTCAGAATGTTGTGGTACTTTGATTATCTCATTCATCTCAAAGAATGAAAGGCCAGTGTCAATACACTGTAGATGTTTCAATGGACATCTGAAGGAACTCAGATCAATTCTGCCACAAGTACTGTAGTCAAAAGGCATCAAAAGTAGGCTGACATTGATTTCTCTCTTTCTGCACTCCTACGCTGAACTCATTTGTTAAACCAATCTTAAACCACTTCCAGATCATTTCAAAAGAATGACTTGAATTTGTTTCTGCTTGAGGTATTTATTGCTGAACCTAATTCTGATTATTTAACGGTTTCAATAGGCAAGCCTTCACAAAGCTTTAATCAATAGTAACACCTTGAAGAGAAAAGGGAAAGCTGAAGATGGATACAAAATGAATGCATAGAACAAAGCGCAGCCCAAACAATGATTTTATGCTCATACCCGTGATATGAATGTTCTTCCCTTCACAGTCTTTCTGTGGGAGCAAGGATGTGCCCCTGCACCAACTGGTGATAAGTGTTTTAAATTAAGAAACGTGAGAATTATGATTCTTTTTAAGGATGTCCATGATCTTAGGATATCCCAACGCATTTTACAGCCAACCTGATATCTTTGTTTCTAGTCTGCAGAAGGGTCTTGACCCGAAACGTCACCCATTCCTTCTCTCCAGGGATGCTGCCTGTCCCGCTGAGTTACTCCAACGTTTTGTGTCTATCGTTGTTTCAAGTACAGTTGCTGTCATATTCTAGGTAATGCGAATGCTAAAAGGCTGACAATATCACCGAAAGTCAACATGTCCAATACATTGTCTTTTGCACGTGGAATACCATGTTCTACCCTTCACTTTGTACCTCATTAAAGCAATATCTACCATACAAACAGTTATTTGGTAGGGAAGCCTGTTGTGACCTGTATGTGCTTATGTGAAAAAATCTGACTGGCAGGAATCCTTGCCAAAACATTTAAATCTGCCTACTACTTACCACTGCTCTGTGTCTTTCCTGACACATATGACATTTAGTATGTTGATTAAGGGATAATATTGGCACCGGCACAGGAAATTCTTCGTGCTCTTTCTTGTAAAAGTACCGTAGGATTTTTAAAATGTTCAGTTCAGTTTAGTTTATTGTCACGTGTACCGAGCTACAGTGAAAATGTTTTGTTGCGAGCTAACCAATCAGCGTAAAGACAATACATGATTACAATAGATACACGATAAGGGGGTAATGTTTATAGATCAGAAGATCGTAAGGAATAGGAGTAGAATTAGGCCAATCGGCCCATCGAGTCTACTCCGCCATTCAATCATGGCTGATCTATCTCTCCCTCCTAACCCCGTTCTCCTGCCTTCTCCCCATAACCTCTGACAACTGCACTAATCAAGAATCTATCTATATCTGCCCCAAAAATATCCACCGACTCCCTGGCAGTGTAGGGGCGGCAACTCTACCGCTGAGCCACCACACCACCTGGACTAGCTCCAAGTCCTTACAATGTCAGGTCTTTGCATTACATCAAATACTTGAACAACAGAAGAAGTCATCTTGGTACATCTGGGTCAGAACTAGATTTGAGCTCATACATAATTAAAAAGTTATCATCAGTCTCCATTATTTTCTGTGAAACTGGTACATTAACCTTTGGTTTTTTTCTTTTCCTGCTTTAATAAATATTTGATATTCATACATTTGGTTCCCTGGGTCAAATTTATATCCCATCCCATTCAAGTCAGTTTTAGATCAGTTAGTACCTCGGGTGCAAGTTAAAATGATGCAGGTTTTTAGCTCAACACGAGACCATCAGTGAATATTGGCTGGCGTTCCAGGGCTGCACCAGGAGAGTGTTATCCTTAGGTTGAAATGAAAACTAAAATCCGTGCCTGCCTGCTCATGTGGACATGAAGAGGTACCGTCTCTGAAGTTATTCATGTTTCAGATACTGATCATCCCCCTGCCATTGGAACGTCCTTCAGCTGTCTGGAACTTAAGGTCATAAGGGTTAGGAGTAGAACAAGGCCATTCGGCCCATCCAGTCTACTCCGCCATTCCACCATGGCTGATCTATCTCTCCCTCCCAACACAATTCGCCTGCCTTCGCCCCATAACCTCTGACACCTTGAGGTGTCAACAAACTTTAAATGCTTTTCTTATGAACTTGAATTGGCTTTAAGTTATTGTCTTGTGTCGTGACTTGAATGTCGATACGCAGGCACAGTCATGTACTCACGCGCTCACTCACGCGCTCACTCTCACACTCACAGTCACACTCACTGTAATTTTTCTTCCCGCATGACACGCTACCTCTTGCAGGGATAGTTGATATGTTCCAGATCTATTTATGTGGCTTGATGTACATTTCTGCTTGATGTATGGTCTATTGAAACGATTCAGATGTTTCCTACTTCAACGCTATTACTTATACAGAAGCTGTTGTTGTATCGAGAAGATTGAAGGTTCGATTTTCTGGATCCGTGTGACAAAATAATGGGCTGAAGAGGTTTCTTAATCAGAAAAAAAAATGGCAAGATATCTTCTATTTTAAACTGGCTAGACCTATTATTTTCTGCATCAAAATATTTGCAGGATGAATGACAGGCCTGCTGAGCACTGTGGTGGGGAAGGATTATGACTGCCTTGAATTTTGCAATGTTTTCCCTTTCCATCTGTGCAAACCATGCTGTTTGTTCCAACGAGTCATTTACTACCCACCATCCCCGTGCCCTCTTCCCCCTCCCCTACCAACAATGCCCAGACAGCTAGATTGTAATTAGAATGCCTACTCACTTACAGGCAATTCATGACTGTCCCTTGTCCACAAACACGCTTACCAGAAGTGCTGCTGGATAGTTATTTGTTGATGTTATGTCGGATGATTCCTCCTCTCTGCAGCCAAGGGTCACTCAGGCAAGGTTTACTGTTCTTATCATCACACTGGGTGAGATCAAAGAAAGGATTTGTGCAGGAAGGAACTGCAGATGCTGGTTTCCACCGAAGATAGACACAAAATGCTGGAGCAACTCAGCGGGACAGGCAGCATCTCTGGAGAGAAGATCTCGATGCAAAATGTCACCCATTCCTGAAGAAGGGGCTCAACCCGAAACGACACCCATTCCTTCTCTAGAGAGATGCCCCGCTGAGTTACTCCAGCATTTTGTGTCCATCTTAAAATAAAGGTTTACTCCTCCGTAGCATTTTCTGCCACCTCAGGCCCCCCCAAAGAGCATTCCTGCCAATTACCTACCTGTCATCAGGTGTAGTCATAAACATCAATTAAACAATAGACTGAAGCTTTCTCCACAACAGTCCCAGGGACTGCAAACGTGCTCCTACTAAGTAAGATTTCAATCACTGTGAATTTTACCTTCTAAATATTTCAAGCATGCAATGAATTATTTTGAAATCCAGTTAGTTGCTTTTCTCATGGGTAGATATGGTGTTTGTTTTAAACTCAACAACATCCTCCAATGGTGGATACAGCGGTAGAGTTGCTGCCTTACAGCGCTCACAGCACCAGAGACCCGGGTTTCATCCCGACTACGGGTGCTGTCCGTACGGAGTTTGTACGTTCTCCCCGTGACCACTTGGGTTTCTCCAAGATCTCCCAACACTACAAAGACGTACAATTTGTAGGTTAATAGGTATAAAATTATCTCCAGTGTGCGTAGGATAGAGTTAATAGACAATAGACAATAGGTGCAGGAGGAGGCCATTTGGCCCTTCGAGCCAGCACCGCCATTCAATGTGATCATGGCTGATCATCCCCAATCAGTACCCCGTTCCTGCCTTCTCCCCATATCCCCTGACTCCGCTATTTTTAAGAACCCTATCTAGCTCTCTCTTGAAAGCATCCAGAGAACCCGCCTCCACCGCCCTCTGAGGCAGAGAATTCCACAGGCTCACAACTCTCTGCGTGAAAAAGTGTCTCCTCGTCTCCATTCTAAATGGCTTACTCCTTGTTCTTAAACTGTGGCCCCTGGTTCTGGACTCCCCCAACATCGGGAACATGCTTCCTGCCTCATGCGTATCCAAGCCCCTAACAATCTAATGTGCGGGGATCTCTGGTCGGTGCGGACTCGGTGGGCCGAAGGGCCTGTTTCCACGCAGTATTGCTAAACTAAACTAAATAAGAGACACAGTAGGCAAATTACTGGGATACACAGCTAAATAAATTAGGCCTGTAGTTTTTTGGAGTTTAGAAGAATGAGAGGTGTTTTTATTGAAAAATACAAGATCCTTGTGGGCATGACAGACATTTTCATTGGTGGGAGAATGTGGAATAAGGGAACATTGTTACAAGATTAAGACAATTCTAGCATGATGCTTTGTTTGACCCAAGTTACTGATGTTGAACTGTGCAAAAAGGAGACGGTGGTCGTGACAAAATGTTGCAGGAAACTTATGTACGTGGGTAAGACATCAGCTGTCATTTTACCAGTCGTATCACCTTTGAATTTGAGGAATGCCAAGGAACGTATGCCAAAACATCAGGAAGTGTCAGAAGAAGGGTCTCGACCCGAAACGTCACCTATTCCTTTTCTCCAGAGATGCTGCCTATTACTAAGTTACTCCAGTTTTTTTGTGTCGATCTTCGGTTTAAACCAGCATCTGCAGTTCCTTCCTTCACAGGAAAAAGTAAAATGCTTGCTCTCTGCTAGATCTTCAACACCAGCTAATATGCAGCATCCCTCAGAAGCTGAGAGTCAATGTTTCCCCTGAAGCAAGTCCGAGAGTGACTCTTGAACTTATAACCCTCCTATCTCAGAGACCAGAAAGATCCATGTTCCCATGTAAAGTGCTGCTTGTTCATTGTGCTTGTGTAGGTTAGAAACAAAGTTTGCCATTTCCAGTCATCGTCCTCTTATTTTCCATTCTCCATCATTGTGTTTAAATTCATGTTTGATTTTGCCTCGTTGCTTTCCTCTCCCCCCACCCCCACCCCCCACCCCCGGTCTCTCTACCTCCTCTCTCTCCCTCACCCCTTTCCAACCTCAGCAAGCTCCTTTCGCCCTACATCCCTTTGACATCTCTCCATTCAGGCCTCCATGATCTCTGCTGCCTTGGGCTCAAGCACTGCGATTCCCACCCTGAACCACTCCACTCGTCTATCCCAAACCTTTAAGACACTCATTAAAATCCACTTCTGTGATTAATGTGTCAGGCACCAGCGTGATTTGTTTGTTAATCGTACCTGTCAAATGCCTCAGGTGCAGTATAAATTTACGGTGTTGTCGTTGCGTACGGTGCGGTAAGTAGCTTTCTTGTCGTGCGGGTTGCTGGCTACGATGCGTATTTAGAAACGCAGCAGTGCTCCAGCAGGGTAATGACTAAACCGCAGGCAGGCAGGCTAACGGCAGGTCCCAGCGACCTTGACCCAGCCAGTGACACCACACACACACACACACACACACACTGTTGTCAAGCACGCGAGGCAGATTTGTGCTGAGAGATGCGGAAAACCATTTGAGAAGCAGCAATCAGGACAGATAAGAAGCAGAGTCAGTGAGGAGGTGCGGGGGGTGTGATTTGGAGGAGGCCACGGAGAGGTGGCGGGGGATGGAGAGTGACTTTGCTCTGCGATCACCAGGGAGTCGGAGCATGAAGTACAATTGATTTCCGTTCAGACAAAATTCAATTTACTGGAACAGAAAGGAGGCTTGCTTCTATCACACCGTTCTACACAGGAATTCTCCTCTGTTGTTATTCATGCCAACAGGGAGAGACCGCAATCAAACTATTTACTCCGAGCTGCAGCTTTGCAGTGTGGCATGTTCGCATAACTCCACCTGCGCTCTCCATTGCTATTCAGAATATTAATCCACTAAAGCACGAGGTGGCTGAGATAATATACATTTAATGCAATTTTTAAACTACTCCGAAGGGAGAAAGAAGGGATACAGGGAGGATTGCACAAATTAGGCTGGGAATAACGTGGAACGTGTGGCACGTAAACACCAACGTACTCATACAGCCAACTGGCCTGTTTCTATATAGAAACAAGGAACTATTAGATTGCAAAAAAAAAACACAAAGTGCTGGAATAACTCAGTGGGTCTCTGGAGAACATGGTTAGATGATAGTGAATAGACAATAGACAATAGGTGCAGGAATAGGTCATTTGGCCCTTCGAGCCAGCACCGCCATTCAATGGTGTGTGATCATGGCTGATCATCCCCAATCAGTACCCCGTTCCTGCCTTCTCCCCATATCCCCTGACTCCGCTACTTTTAAGAGCCCTATCTAGCTCTCTCTTGAAAGCATCCAGAGAACCTGCCTCCACCGCCCTCTGAGGCAGAGAATTCCACAGACTCACCACTCAGTGTTTCCTCTCTGTGGAATTCAGGGGAGGTGTCAGGGGGGGGGGGGGGGGGTGGGGGGAGAGAACTAAAAGAGAGGAGGGGCAGAACAAAGGTTGGAGAGTGATAGGTGGATACGGGTAAGCGGTGTTTTGATGAGGCAGATGGTTGGATGAAGGCCAGAAATGGAAAGACTGAAGGTGTGCGATCAGGATCGGCGAGACCAAGCAGAGGTTCGGTGATGGATTCATAGAACACTTGGTCGCCCAAGGGCTACTGGATCTCCAGGTTGCTAACCATTTTAACTTCTCATCTATTCCCATGCTGACTTTTCTATCCTGGGCCTCCTCCATTGGCAGAGTGAGGCCATATGCATACTGGAGGAACAGCACCTCTTATTCCACGTGGGTAGCTCACAACCTCATGGTATGAACATTGAATTCTCCAAGTTTGGGTAACTTACCAAACCCACTCACCCTCCTCCCCTTCTTCCTCCCCCTCCCTCTCTTCCCTGTGATGCCAGAGGAATGAACGTAGCAGGAAGGGAAGGGGGAGACTCGCACCCGTTTCTCATCTCCCCCTCCCCTTCCTGCTCCATTCACTCCTCTGGCTTCACATTTCGCAAATCTTCCATCCTCATCTCACACCTGTAGTCTCCTCATCTCTGCCCTTTTATCTTTGTCCAACCATCTGCCTATCCTAATTCTCCCTCACCTGTACCCACCTATCACTTTGCAAGGCTTGACCTGTCCTTGGTCTCTTCCAACTTTGCTTCACCCCCCCCCCCCCCCCCCCCCCCCCCCCCCACCCCCCACAACCACATTCAGTCCAAAGACGTATCCAACCCCAAAACACCACCTATCCACATCCTCCAGAAATATGGCCCAACCCACTGAGTTACTCCTTCACTTTGTGCCTTGGTGAGTTTCTATGCCCTACATTCAGCCGATGAACAGTCCAGCAACCCATGGTTAATTCATGCCCATTAAATGCAGTGCAGGCATTATGCTATTTTTGCATAAATATGTTATTTTTGCATAAATCATTAGCATGAATTCAGCACGGCCCATAAATGTGCACATACAGTGGCTTGCAAAAGTATTCATACCCCTTGAACTTTTCCACATTTTGTCACGTTACAACCACAAACGTAAATGTATTTTATTGGGATTTTATGTGATAGACCAACACAAAGTGGCGCATAATTGTGGAGTGGAAGGAAAATGATACATGGTTTTCAAATTTTATTACAAATAAAAAACTGAAAAGTGTGGCGTGCAAAAGTATTCAGCTCCCCGAGTCAATACTTTGTAGAACCACCTTTCGCTGCAATTACAGCTGCAAGTCTTTTGGGGTATGTCTCTACCAGCTTTGCACATCTGGAGACTGAAATTTTTGCCCATTCTTCTTTGCAAACTAGCTCAAGCTCAGTCAGATTGGATGGAGAGCGTCTGTGAACAGCAATGTTCATGTCTTGCCAGAGATTCTCAATTGGATTTAGGTCTGGACTTTGACTGGGCCATTCTAACACATGAATATGCTTTGATCTAAACCATTCCATTGTAGCTCTGGCTGTATGTTTAGGGTCATTGTCCTGCTGGAAGGTGAACCTCCGCCCCAGTCTCAAGTGTTTTGCAGACTCTAACAGGTTTTCTTCCAAGATTGCCCTGTATTTGGCTCCATCCATCTTCCCATCAACTCTGACCAGCTTCCCTGTCCCTGCTGAAGAAAAGCATGATGCTGCCACCACCATGTTTCACAGTGGGGATGGTGTATTCAGGGTGATGTGCAGTGTTAGTTTTCCGCCACACATAGCGTTTTGCATTTAGGCCAAAAACTTCAATTTTGGACTCATCAGACCAGAGCACCTTCCTCCACATGTTTGCTGTGTTCCCCACATGGCTTGTGGCAAACTGCAAACGGGACTTCTTATGGCTTTGCTTCAACAATGGCTTTCTTCTTGCCACTCTTCCATAAAGGCCCGATTTGTGGAGTGCACGACTAATAGTTGTCCTGTGGACAGATTCTCCCACCTGAGCTGTGGATCTCTGCAGCTCCTCCAGAGTTACCATTGGCCTCTTGGCTGCTTCTCTGATCAATGCTCTCCTTGCCTGGCCTGTCAGTTTAGGTGGACGGCCATGTCTTGGTAGGTTTGCAGTTGTGCCATACTCTTTACATTTTCGGATGATGGATTGAACAGTGCACCGTGAGATGTTCAAAGTTTGGGATATTTTTTTATAACCTAACCCTGCTTTAAACTTCTCCACAACTTTATCCCAGACCTGTCTGGTGAGTTCCTAGGGCTTCATGATGCTGTTTGTTCACTAATGTTCTCTAACAAACCTCTGAGGCCTTCACAGAACAGCTGTATTTATACTGAGGTTAGATTACACACAAGTGGACTCGATTTACTGATTAGATAACTTCTGAAGGCAATTGGTTGCACTGGATTTTATTTAGGGGTATCAGAGTAAAGGGGGCTGAATACTTTTGCACGCCACACTTTTCAGTTTTTTATTTGTAATAAAATTTGGAAACCATGTATCATTTTCCTTCCACTTCACAATTATGCGCCACTTTGTGTTGGTCTATCACATAAAATCCCAATAAAATACATTTATGTTTGTGGTTGTAACGTGGCAAAATGTGGAAAAGTTCAAGGGGTATGAAAACTTTTGCAAGCCACTGTAGGTCCTATTTTGGATCCCTAAGAACACTCACCACCATCTAAAATAAGATGCTTATAATCCCCGTTTCTTTTCATGATGTTACGTTAACCAGGATGGAAAATCCTTAATTCTTAAGCAAGCCTCAGCATTCAAAAGAATCATTCTCCACAACTTCATAGAGATTCCACCACCAGGCATATCATCTTCTCACCTCCCCTTTCAGTAGTTTCCTTCATGACTCCCTGCTCCAGTCCTCTGTTGCCATCAACCACCCTTTCAGTTTGGTTTAGTTGAGAGATGCTGCTGGAAACAGGCCCTTCGGCCCATCGAGTCTACACCGATCAGCTTCCTACACGAGGGACAATATTTACATTTGTACCAGGCCAATTAACAAGTGTGGGGGGAAACCGAAGTTCTGGGGAAAAAAACCCACATAGGTCAAGGGGAGAACGTAGAAACTTCGTACAGCCAAGCACCCGTAGTCAGGATCAAACCCGGGTCTCCGGCGCTGTAATCGCTGTAAGGCACTAACTCTACCGCTGCGCCACCGTGCCACCCTTTCTTACGGCACTTTTCCTTGCAACACAGATGGCGGAATACTTTCCTTAAACTTCTTCCCTTCCCACCATCCAGTGACCCAAAAAAAATCAATCCAAGTGAGGTTGGAATTCATTTGCATGTCTTCTAGTCGATGTACTGCATTCAGTGTTCACAGTGCAGTTCCCTGTATATTGGAGAAACCAGGCGTAAATTGGGCAATTTCTTGGCGAAGTGAGTGGTGACCATGAGCTACCTCTTGCCTTCCACTGTAGTTTTCCATCCCATTCCAACTGTGGTTACTGGTCTGAGATCTCCTGCACTGGAACAAAACGCCCCAATACAACCTTGAGGAACATTGTTTCCTACTGGGCATTACTCCCTGATCTGCATTTCATAAGCCCTACATGGTTTTGTTCATGAAGGAAACTGGATTAGTACAGTAATCAAGTACTTCTTGTTTAGTGCGGGTGTCAGAGGTTATGGGGAGGAGGCATGAGAATGGGGTTAGGATTGAATGGCGGAGTAGACTTGATGGGCTGAATGGCATAATTCTACTATTCCTTGTGACCTTATAACTGCAGATGCTAGTTTAAAAACGAAGATAGACACAAAATGCTGGTGTAATAGCCCTGTCCCACAGTACGAGTTCATTCCAAGAGCTCTCCCGAGTTAAAAAAAAAATCAAACCCGTGGTAAGCACGGAGAATGAACGTAGCGGGTACGTCGGAGCTCGGGGACGTCTCTTACCGGCTCATACCGCTAACGGCAGGTACTCAGGATGACTCGCTAATGGCAGGTAAGCACGGGAAGACTCGTAAAGATTTTTCAACATGTTGAAAAATGTCCACGAGAGCCCCGAGTACCAATGAGTGGCCATTACCGTAAATCTCTGAGTACGAATCAGGGCAAACTCGGGAGAACTCTTGGAATGAACTCGTGGCACAGGGATTTTAACTCAGTGGGACAGGCAGCATCTCCGGAGAGAAGGAATGGGTGACTTTTCGGGGTCGAGGCCCTCCGTCAGAGGGGAGAGGAAGACGAGAGATATGTGGAAGGGTAAAGGTGTGAAAACAGCAGATCAAAGGAGATGATGATCAAGGAAATGTAGAACGGATCATTATTGGCTGAGGGGAAGGTGACACGAGGCAAACAAGGACGTGAATCAGGACGACAGTGAAACTAGTCGGAGAACTATGGTGGGGGAGGGAGTGGAAGGGTGTTTATGGTTTCATTCTCTAACTTCTTCCATTAACCCAACTAGGTAATCTTGCGGCTTGTTCCCACAGTAATCCGGGTTTTACGCTTCCTGAAAAAGCCCACACCCTCCTTTTCTCCCAACCCACACAGCTTAATAGGCTTCTTTCCTCTCCTTCGCAGTTTTAAGGTTTGTTCTTTAAACATTAATCATTAATTCTGTTTCTCTTCCCACAGATGGGGGTGTGCCCTGCTGTGTATTCCCAGCAATTTCTGTTTTTATTTTAAATTTTAATCCTTGGTTGAATTTTAAATGTAATAAAGTTTAAATGTTAATTCTTGGTTGATTTCACTTACTACGTCACCCTTGCATTCATTTCCTGGAAATGGAAATCATCAAAAGATTTTAGCCAAATCCTCGGTCACAAAGAGTCCTAGTGTCTGGTGTAGGAAGGAACTGAAGATGCCGGTTTAAACCGAAGATAGACACAAAAAGCCAGAGTAACTCAGCGGGACAGGCAGCATGTTGCTTAAGAAGGAACTGTAGATGCTGGAAAATCGAAGGTAGACAAAAATGCTGGAGAAACTCAGCGGGTGCAGCAGCATCTATGGAGTGAAGGAGATAGGCAACGTTTTGGGCCAAAACCCTGATGTGGGGGGGGGGGGGGGGAGAAGAAAGGAGAAAAGAAGAGGAGGAGGCAGCATCTCTGGAGAGAAGGAATAGGCGGCGTTTCGGGTCGAGACCCTTCTTCACACTGAGAGTCAGGGGAAAGGGAAACAAGAGATGTAGACGGGGATATAGAGGGATATAGAACAAATGAATGAAGGATATGCAAAAAAGTGCCGATGATAAAGGAGACCGGCCATTGCTAGCTGTGGTCTAGGTGAAAATGAGTTACAGACAATGAGATTCAACAAGATGACAAGATGCAGCTAATACAACAACTTGGGTGGGGGCAGGGACGGAGAGAGAGGGTTGCCTGGTTCCTTGACTTGGACTTGAGTTTTCTCCCAATCATTGTCCGTTACAGGTGTGACATAAATGCAAGAAACTGCTTTGATGATACGAGGCAGTCAGTCTATTCAATGCAATTTGAGATGTAGGACAGATGGAGAGACACCCCTTATACGCTGTCAATATTCCTTACTTTTAGAATAGCTGGGTGATTATAGTGCATTACAGAACAGCTCAAGCCAGTGCTACAACATGGATTTAAATAAATTTAGGGCTCAATTGATGCTGTCAGGGCTTCATTTACCTTGTGAATCATAACAGCTAAGGAGCAAAATGGACCGTTACCATTAATCGCTGTCTGGGTACTGAATTAAGATGAAAGGATACTGTTGCTGAGGTGGTGTGCAACCAGACTGCATGGTCCGAGGAGCTGAAACTCTGGTGTCTAATAACAATAATCAATCAATAAAGAAATGGAAAACCAAAGTCAATGAACTAAGGAAGCAGCCGGGAGCTAATTTTCCTTTTACTATTATCCTGATGAATCATTTATTTCATTGCCGTCGAAACTGGAAAGGGAAACAGCTGATCCTTTTCCGCAGCAGACGGCCGTGCCTTCTGACAGTGGGATTCACTCCCATTTGCGTCACCAGATTGTGTGTAGACTACATTGTTGGCATCCTTTACTCTGCAGATTGTTGGCTCAGCCTGCTCCGTAGGCCCTTCATTCACCTCACACGCTGCAGTTCCTGATTTGATTTGCGTTCTGCTCAGTGTTTGCTTCACGACAGGGAGACACAGATGAAGGTGCACAGCTGTGTACTATAGCAAGTTTACAAACTGTACTTCAATCTACTTCTTAATTAGCGCGGATCCAGAACACAAGTGTGGGCCTTCATAAAGCATCAAAAATATGTTCACAAGTTCATAAGTGATAGGAGCCATTGACTTGGCCTCCAAAGCCTGTGGCAATGAATTCCACAGATTCACCACCCTCTGACTAAAGAAATTCCTTCTCATCTCCTTCCTGAAGGAAGTCTTTTAATTCTGAGACCATGGCCGCTGGTCCTAGACTCTCCCACCAATGGAAAAATCAAACATTAAGGATTAGACTTCAAGAAAATGACTGGCTTGCCATGTGGCAACAATACTGGTTCAATAAGTGACGTTTCGGGTCGAAACCCTTCTTCAGAGTGAAGAAGAGTCTCGAACCAAAACGCCCCCATTCCGCCAATCCAGAGATGCAGCCTGTCCCGCTGAGCTACTCCAGCATTTTGTGTCTATCTTGAGTGTAAACCAGCATTTGCAGTTCCTTCAGCACTGGTTTAATGACTAACCCCTTTTGAGCTTTCACAGGAATCCAAAACTGGGAGACATAAATATAAGTTAGTCATTAACAAGTCCCACAGGGAATTCAAGACTATGTTTGTAAAACAGAATAATTAGAAATCAAAACCTAGTACCATTTGGGGTTGATTAGCACGGATACATTTAAGGGCTAAGCAAATATATAAAGGCATAGGGAAGAGAAAAATATCGTGACAGGGCAAATGGTGGAAAGGATAAAAGGAGCTTTTGGGGCCAAATGGTCAGTAAGGGGTGTCAGGGGTTATGGGGAGAAGGCTGGAGAATGGAGTTCGGTGGGAGAGATAGATCAGCCATGTTTGAATGGCAGAGTAGTTTTGATGGGTCGAATGGCCTAATTCTGCGCCTATCACTTTTTATTTGTACAGTAAAATCAATATCATTTAGTGCTGTGAATTTGAGAAATCAGGTCAGTGATGCAGCAGAGAGGACTGTTTTGTTTCCTATGATTTATCAGCACCACCCTTGTGGAGCGAGTGGGGGGGACTTTACTCTGTACTGAGTTATTGCTGGCCTTGAGCCAGGGCATCTCCAACAGCAACCAGGGCTTCCCTTTTGCAAACGTGAGACACGATAAACGGAAGGTCTCCAGTTTCTCAGGGCATCATCCCTCAAGCTGACCAATCGGAAAATTTCCACCAGGAAATGAAAAACAAGAAATGGACAGGATAGTGATGGGGAGAATATTTTGGTTTAGTTTAGTCTGTGGCCACGTGTACCGAGGCACAGTGAAAAGCTTCCGTTGTGTGCAAACCAGTCTGCGGAACGACTATACATGATACGATTACCATAAGAGAGGGTTCTAATTTGGGGTCTTATAAGCCTACAGAAAAGACAGGGAAAGGAAGATTGAGGACTTTGAATATTCAGTCATCTCAGATCCATGCAATTTTCTTTCACGAAAACGCCTCCGGTATTGACAGTTCAGACTTATTAAGATCGAAATCCCCACACAGCAACACTAGTTGGGGAATAAATATTGGTCCAGGACATAGGGTTCAGACTTATTAAGATCGAAATCCCTACACAGCAACACTAGTTGGGGAATAAATATTGGTCCAGGTCATAGGGGAGAACACCTGCGCCCAGTTCAGTTCAGTTTATTGTCACGTGTACTGAGGTACAGTGAAAATCGTTTGTTGCTCGCTGTCCAGTCAGCAGAAAGACAAAACATGATTACAATTGAGCCATTTACAGTTTAGATACATGATAAGGGAATAACGTTGAGTGCGAGAAATAGTTCTGAAATAGTGCAGGGAGATCTTTTGCTTGAGAGGAATATTGAGGGTCCAATTTGACTTCTGATCTGATGAATGGTTCCACTGAAAGGCCTCACACTGAACTCAAATGTTAGCCCACATTATGTTCTCAGGTTATTGGACTGGGGCTTCAAGGGGGGGACCTCAATGAAACTGACCGAAAAGTGAAAGGCCTGGAGAGAGTGGATGTGGAGAGGATGTTTCCACTGGTGGGAGAGTCCAGGACAAGAGGCCATCGCCTCAGAATTAAAGGACGGTCTTTTAGGAAGGAGATGAGGAGGAACGTCTTTCGTCAGAGGGTGGTGAATCTGTGGAATTCATTGCCACAGAAGGCTGTGGAAGCCAAATCAATGGATATCTTTATGGCAGAGAGAGATAGATTCGTGATTAGCGTGGGTGTCAGGGGTTCTGGGGAGAAGGCAGGAGAGTTGGGATGAGAAAGAAAGATAGATCAGTCACGATTGAATGGCATAGTAAACATGATGGGCCGAATGGCCTAATTCTGCTCCTATCACTTGTGAACTTACAAACTTTAAGGCTCAATCTTTTAAAACTGAGATGAAGGCTACTGCTGAGCATTGACTGAGGAGGCCAATAGATCCAGAGGAATAATGTTGGAGATGAAAGAACACATCTTCTTGACACAGTTACACAGTATTAAATGTTGTTAGACCGTAGGGGTAAAGAAGTGTATAAAGCAACATCAAATATTAAAAGAAAAACCGGAGTATTGGAAGCCTCGCAGATTTATGAATTACAAATGTAGCTATGTGTGTGTTTACCAGTCTGTTTTCTGAAGGGATTTCATTAGTGAGCTGTTTCTCCGTATTCAGTAGCATTCTGGGAGAGCTGTGTATCTGTGGCACAAAGTTAATGCAAAGCCAGGCATTCGGCCAAGACATTAAGTCAAATCGAATTCCGAAAAGAAAAAGCTGGGATCAGCACATTTTACTTCTTCCTGAATTAGAATTGCTTTCTCTCGTGGACTGCCAGCCAAGGAGAAATGTGACATTAGGAATTACAGAAGTGGTGGGGCTGCGGCTGGGATTTTTTCCCATGCCAACTTTTTTTTCCAAAACATCATCGGGATGAGAATGAGCGCGCCCTTAATCGCAGCTTGTTTTCACTTTCCCGGGAATCTCCAACAGGTTGGGCAGCTCTATCATGGCTCAAAATTAATAGAGGATGAAACACGAGGATCTGGGGCAGTGAACGGGAAGTCAGCCAGGGTTTTTGCTCCTCATCACTACCCAGTGACTATTATTATTGCATGTTAATGGGTTTGGATGAGGACAGGATTGAGCTCAGCTGTGATGCACTTCGTGGTGAATCGCCTGCCAAATGCTCTCAGGGAAGAAGCCGCTGAACCACACTCAGCAGAAAGGGGTACCAGATTTCAATTTATGGTCCAGGCTGCGGGGATAAAATTAGCCTGGGCTTCACTTTGTTTTTTTTCATGATTCATGCAGCGCAACGTACGTGAGTGCGTCCGTGTGCGTGTCGCGCACCTACACATAAACATACGTGAGTGCGTCCGTGTGCGTGTCGCGCACCTACACATAAACGTACGTGGGAGTGTGGCGAGATATGTGTGGATGTGTGTCCATGGGTGTTTCTGCATGTTTAAGTGTGTGTATGTGCTTGGGTAGGTAGGTTTATGTGGAGGGGGAGAGAAGGATGGGGGGGGGGGGGAAGGGAGAGAAAATTAGTGGGAGAGAGAGAGAGAGAGGGAAAGAGGGTGTGGGAGAGGGAGAGGGGGGGAGGGGGAGGGGGAGGGAGAGAGAGGGGGAGGGGGGGGGAGGGGGAGGGGAGGGGGAGGGGGAGGGAGGGGGAGGGGGAGGGAGAGGGAGAGGGAGAGTGCTCAAGTCATTCAGCTGGTCGGGCAGCATCTTTGGACAACAAGGATAGGTGGGACCCTTCCTTGGAGTGAGACGAGAGCTGGAAATGAGACAGGCAGGAAAAAGCCTGGCAGGTGATGGGTTAATACAGGTGAGGAGGGATGGTTGGACAAAGGCAGATGGTTGGACAAAGGCCAGAGAAGGAAAAGAGTTTCCTACCAGCACTTTGTGCTTTTCTCATTTACACTGATGTGCTGGGTGGGCCCCATCATTGAGAATGTCGATATTTGTGGTGCCACCTCCTCTAGCGAGATGTTTAATTACGCACCATCATCCATGAGTGGCAGGGTTGCTCAGATCTGATGTGCGGCGTGAGGCCTGACTTAGCTCAGTCTATTGCTCGCTTCCCCTGGTAACAAACGTCTAATCCTAACAAGTGGTGGGAAGAATGAAAAATAAGTGGCAATAAATCTGAGAATGAGCTATTCAAAGGAGATTTCCTCTCCTCAACAACTCCAGCTTGAAGTTTCAATTGATTTTCTTTTCGCAAATTCTTTGCAACCGTTTTCCAGTGAAAAGAAAATGGAACTCCTGATTCAAAAGACTGCAGGATTGTTGTTTTCAAAGGTTGAAAACACACTGGGAGATGCTCATTACCTTCTGGCCCTTCATTGGCATTTATCCTGGTGTCTGTTCTGGTGGAGACCTACAAATGTCCTACAAATCACAGCTGATTTCTCCTCTCCATACCAGGACTGTTAAATGTCTTATTTTCCTGTGCAAATTGCTTAAAGATTTATTTTCTCATCCCCTACTGGGTCATAGCTACATTGAGGTGAATCTCCCACCCCCCGCTTTCCCACTCTCTCTCGCTCTCTCTCCCACGTTTCCCACCTGGGTTTGCTCCCATTTCTCCCCTCCACCTCCCTCTGTGCCCCCATTTGCAAGGCTTTGTCCTGCCCCTCCCCTCTTCCAGGTTTCTTCCCCCCCCCACCCCCTCACGACCCGAAACGTCACCTATCCATGCTCTCCAGACCCAGACCCGCTGAGTTACTCCAGCACTTTGTGTTTTTTTCTTTGTAGTAAACCAGCATCTGCAGTTCCTTGTTTCTCCAGAGATGCTGCCTGCCTCGCCGAGTTACTCCAGCACTTTGTGTTTTTCAGGTGAAGTGTCATTACCTCGTTTATTTGTTTGTACAAGGCACAACCAATTCTCAATGGCTCTGAGAGCCGGCAGAAATGACTGATAAAACCAGGCGATTGAGATGGCAAACGGTGTTGGAGCGCTGGCCAACTAAAGAACATGCCTGTGATGTAGAAAAGTGAGGAGCGAGGAGAGAAAATCGAGAAGGTTGCTGCTGATGGGATGAAGGTGGACAATACTTCACTTATACACATGAAATAAGAGTTTTGCTTCCATGCTCAACGTGACAGGCAGTTTGCCGAAACCGCAGATTCATTTAGAATTCACAAATGAAATTCTAGGTGTGGCTGGAGCTGCCCGGTCTGTTGGACTGAGCTCGTTACTGGATACTCTGGATGATGCTCTGATCATCAGGACTGGCCTTTTTATACATGAAGTGCTGGAGGGATTTATAACAGTGGCACCGAGTAATAATTGCATTGGTCGATCTGGGACAGATGACAATAACACTCTTGACTCTTGAATTACATTGCAGGAGGTTGAAGGTGGAGGCGGGGTTTGTGTTGTGCACCCATGTTTTGGAATGATCACCGCGAGCATGCTAATTTCAATCTAATCATTGCTCCCTCATCTCCTGCAAATAGACAACAGACAATAGACAATGGACAATGGACAATAGTTGCAGGAGTAGGCCATTCGGCCCTTCGAGCCAGCTCCGCCATTCAATGTGATCATGGCTGATCATCCCCAATCAGTACCCCGTTCCTGCCTTCTCCCCACATCCCCTGACTCCGCTATTTTTAAGAGCCCTATCTAGCTCTCTCTTGGAAGTATCCAGAGAACCTGCCTCCACCGCCCTCTGAGGCAGAGAATTCCACAGACTCACCACTCTCTGTGAGAAAAAGTGTTTCCTCGTCTCCGCTCTAAATGGCTTACTCCTTATTCTTAAACTGTGGCACCAGGTTCTGGACTCCCCCAACATCGGGAACATGTTTCCTGCCTCTAGCGTGTCCAAGCCATTAACAATCTTATATATTTCAATGGGATTCCCTCTCATCCTTCTAAACTCCAGAGTGCACAAGCCCAGCTGCTCCATTCTCTCAGCATAAGACAGTCGCACCATCCCAGGAATTAACCTTGTAAACCTACGCTGCACTCCCTCAATAGCAAGAATGTCCTTCCTCAAATTAGGGGACCAAAACTGCACACAATACTCCAGGTGTGGTCTCACTAGGGCTCTGTACAACTGCAGGACCTCTTTGCTCCTATATTCGATTCCCCTTGTTATAAAGGCCAACATGCCATTCGCTTTCTTCACTGCCTGCTGTACCTGCATGCTTACTTTAATGCTTACTTCAATCCCCTTCCCTTTGTCTACCCTTCCTGTTGCGTTTAATCCTGCATTTGCCAATCCCGTACTGTACTCAACCTCTTTGCCAGGTGAAGCATATTCTGTTGCCTCAGCTCCAACACCCCCCCCCCCCCCCCCCCCACTCCCAACACCCCTTCTCCAAACTCCCTCTCCCTCGCTCCCATCCCCTTTTCAGTGCTGCAGTCCCTTTCTTCTGAGCTCTCAATAATCCCACTCTTCCATGTGCCGTCACATTCCCAGTGGTCCCATGCCTTAAGGTTCCAGAATTCCTACAAGTGTTAATATGCTTTCCCTGATGTATCAGGGCACTGTATGGCACCAAGCCCCCCATCCAATGCCCCAACCCACTCTTCAGGGGTTCCAATTACCGCCACAGAATTTCAATTCTCGCTCCAGTATTCACTTCTCGATCCAACATTTTTCCCGCTCTGTATCACTAAACTAAACTCTTTCCTAACCTCTCCTCAGTGCTCCGACATTCCCCACAATATTTCAACCCCCTCCTCGGTGTTCCAACCCTCTGCTCAGTGTTACGACCGTTTCCCCAATTCTCCAACCCTCTCCACAATACTTCAACCCTCCCTCAGTGTTCTGACCTTGCCCTCTGTGCTGCGGCCACTTCCTCAGTGCTTTCAACCCCAGCTTTGATATCTGATATAATCTTGTATCTGACCCAATGCTCTCTCAAACAATGATGGGAATGCAAAGTCTGCTTCACGTGTTGGCCGGCTGTACGTTTTGTGGCAGCACAGATTTGGTTTCTCTGATTGAAAGTGCTGACATGACTAGATGCTGGTCTATTGTGGAACTCATTTACTTGATATTCAGCTCTCAGAGGCTGGACTTCAGTGCAAATTTCCCACTGTTTTCAAGGTGCAGCTGCTGTTGCTTTGGCCTTTGACCTGACCACAGTAGAGGCTTCTTACGCAAGATTATGATATCCCTGTACTTTGGTTACTGATGCTGGAATTGCCTCCAAGTGGGACATGGAAAAAAAAAATTTCCCCGGGAGCTCCAGTTTCCTCCCACATTCCAAACGATGTATGTTTGTAGGTTAATTGGCTTGGTGAAATTGTAAACTGTCCCGAGTGTGTGTGTGTAGGGTAGTGCTAGTGCTCGTCGGGTAGTGTAGGGGATCACTGTTTCCGCGCTGTATATCTAAACTAAACTTTGGTACTATGGCTAAGTGTAAAAACTCCATAGTCACTCCTGCCAGCAGAAGCTGCTGCTTTACTCATCAAGCTGTTACAGAGGCAAAACAGCAAGCGGTTCGCGGAATATTTGCTGCTCTGATATGGAGTGAGATTGAAATCTGAGTCCTGATCTTCCACTTCCTCAGTCTCAGATATTATGGGTCAATCTCTGTTCACTCGGGTGTCACGATAAGGGACTTGTTTTACATTTCTGTCGTGTCTGTGGAATTCTCTGCCTCAGAAGGCGGTGGAGGCAGGTTCTCTGGATGCTTTCAAGAGAGAGCTAGATAGGGCTCTTAAAGATAGCGGAGTCAGGGGATATGGGGAGAAGGCAGGAACGGGGTACTGATTGGGGATGATCAGCCATGATCACATTGAATGGCGGTACTGGCTCGAAGGGCCGAATGGCCTACTCCTGCACCTATTGTCTATTGTCTATTTGCAGATGTGGGAGCAATGATTAGATTGAAATTAGCATGCTCGCGGTGATTATTCCAAAACATGGGTACACAACACAAAGCCCGCCTCCACCTTCAACTTCCTGCAATCTAATTCAAGAGTCAAGAGTTTTATTGCCATTGGCGGAGCTGGCTCGAAGGGCCGAAACACCGGAGAATCATCTGGAGACCTGATGAGGGGTTAGATCCAGCAGGAGTGACTGCAGCATTGGCTGGTGTTGGGCTGGAAGAATGGGATGCACAGGAATACTGGAAAGGTTCGAAGCAAAGTAGGTCGAGGAACTGGAAAGTGAGCTGGGACCCAGAGTGCACTGGGGAAATAAAGGTTTGCACAGAGTATTGGGAGGGGATTAGCGTTGCAGTGCGTCTGGAGGCGATTTTCATCGACTGGTTGTGTCGACATGCTGTGATTTATATGGGCTAGCAGGCTACAATTAGAAAATATTACAAAAACTGAACGCTTAATTTTAAGTGACAATCATAAATCAGCTTGTAATGTTTAACAAATGAGTAACACATTCACTTTAAAAATCCCTGTTGTTTAATAACACTGTGGTAACAGTGTTATAAATTATTAATATGTGTTTAATTAAAAAGCTTTTAGGAAACAATAATTAATAGTAATATATATCACTAATCCTGTAAATAGACAGGGCAAACCAGCTCATACATTTTTCATTATATGATATGTGGTGTTAATTTGTATTATATACAGTAGAATTATGCTTCAGCAAACAATGATAGAATACAACCTTGGACATCCACAAAGCCTTTGAGAGGGTAAGGCACCTTCTATTTTTACACTACTTCCAATTAAAATAGGCTTCATTACGATCTCCAGCACGTTCCCTAATTTATCAGTATTACAATGGTTAAAGCGACGCACAGCTTTCCCCGTTCATTCATCCTGCAGAATTAACCTGCAGAATTATCCCACTTCCTGCATTCTCTCTGAGCTGCAGAACCCAGATTTTTCTTTTTAATTTTAGAATTTTAAACCACAGAGAGAGAATGCATAAGAATGTATGCCCCAGATGCCCTTATATAACCTGGAGCCATTGGCTCCAGTGAATTACTTTTTGAAGGCGGACTCTGTTTGGGTAAACGTCACACCCACGTTGCTTCTTCGGGGTTAATACTTGTCCCAGAGACTCCAGCAACTGAAAATTCATCTCCGCGATATCAAGCAAAATAGAACAAAATAGATTCTGAAAGGAGGATCACTTTGTTTCGACAATTTTTTTGTCGTTACCTGCAAAAGCGTTGACTTGAGAAAGAGAGAGCTGTTTGGCTGATAAATCACGACTCATCACTTTGTGGAAGTTGCTTCCTGATGGAGCATGGAAAGGCAGGCCAACGCTGGATGATGAAGAGTGGGTTGGACAAGGGATGACAGGGTGAGATCATTGACGAAACCCGGATCCAGTAACAGTGATGAGGAATCTTGTGTAGGAAGGAACCGCAGATGCTGGCTTAAACCGAAGATAGACAAAAATGCTGGAGTAACTCAGCAGGACAGGCAGCATCACTGGAGAAAAGGAATGGGTGACGTTTTGAGTCCACCCATTCCTTCTCTCCAGAGATGGTGCCTGGCCCGCTGAGTTACTCCAGCATTTGTGTCTATCTGATGTGGACACTTGCCAGCTCTGGGAGGAATCTCATCAAGCCCTTTCTTGTGCTTATTGTAACATTATTTCTCACATGCGCCCCAACTCCACCTTTATTAACCGGAGGTGAATTTCACCGTAGCCAATTAGTTTGCCAATTGTGGCGGCACCTGGTGGCAAGCCACGGGCAGAGTGAACCCTCGGCTCTGGAGGGAGGAGGCAGGTGTCCCGGTGTGGGAGGCGCAGGTCACGGGGTTTATCCTTAGGGGTATTTAAGGTCGGGCAACGCCCGTGCCCAGAGATGAGTAGGGAGCAGCACTGTTAACATATTAAATACCGTTTGATCACACAACTTCGTGTCCTGTCTAATTCTTGGCTGGACTCCTGCGAGTTCACGCTACACAATCAAAATCCGTCTTCGAATCATAAGAGTCGTATCGGACAGAAATAGGCCCCCCTTTGCATTTGCACTGACTGTCTTACACCCATTTGCACTATCCTTTGAAAACATTCTTCACACATTCCCAGGAACCCCACCTAGACTTTACAATTCACCACACATGAGGAGCAACTTATAGTGCTCAATTAACCTAATAATCAGTTATGTCTTTGGGATATGGGAAGAAAAATGGGTTGTAAATCTGGGGGAAAACTGGGCCACAGGGAGCAGAGGAAACTCTACACAGACCCGCCCTGGAGGTCAGGATTAAACTGAGGTAACTGGAGCAGGGAACATTTGCCACACCACTGTACCATGTTTTGGTGGAGCGTCTCCTTACGTCAGTATTCAAGGCGGAGGAAACATTGCCTTCATCCGTAGACAGTGGATACCAACGAGGGCAGAGGAGAAAACACATCCTTTCTCACTTCCTGCATTGGAAAATGAAATGCTGCAAACTTGCACCTGATATACAAGGACAGGCTCGTGTGTTTTGCTGAATAATTGCCAATTAATTATAACATTGTTGCAACAACTATTTAATTAAATATGTATTAATTATTCACACTAATGCATTTAGACAACCGCTGATTTGTTTCAATGCTTGGTACAACCTTGTTAAGTTGCCAGCCCATTTCTAAAACTGCTTAAGAAGGAACTGCAGATGCTGGAAAATCGAAGGTAGACATAAATGCTGGAGAACCTCAGCGGGTGCGGCAGCATCTATGGAGCAAAGGAAATAGGCAATGCTTCAGGTCGAAACCCTTCTTCAGACCAAAACTTCTAAAACTGCTGATGGCTTTCAAATCCCCAGTTCAAAACTCCATGTCCAGATGAGATAGATCTTGAACATAAGGGGGCGCTGAAACCCCTGGCTTCCTATGCCGGATGTTTCATTCCCAAATTCCCATCCCAGGGAGTTGTCTTCCCATTGAAAGGAAAATTGCCATCCATTTTGGACTTTTTTTTTGGTTCCACCATAAAAATGGATGATTAAGATTGGAATGGGGTTGAGCATTGGGGGGGTGGAAGAGATGGTGAATTAAAGTAAAATAGTGTTCCAAAATGGAAACACAAGAGATGGAAGTTTCATTAATTAGTTCTGTATCTCTCAACATCACCGTTTACAGTACAGCTCTAGTTTCCCTTTCCCCTGACTCTCGGTCTGAAGAAGGAACTCGACCCGAAACATCACCAATTCCTTTCTTCCAGAGATGCCGTCGGACCCACCGAGTTACTCCAGTATTTTGTGTCTGTCTTTTGCTATCTGGCTGACTTTGCCCAGTGATCCCACCTTGCTCAGCATCCCTCCCTTGTCTGCTTCCACTCATCGCCTTCCTTTCAGATCAGATTCCATAACCCGCAGCCCTTGGTTGTCTCCACCACTATCCACCTCCCAGCCTCTGTCACCATCTCCACCCCCCCTTCCTCGCCTGGCTCCCATTAACCCCATCAAACCCTCCTTGTCAGCCCTTGCCTTAATCCTCCCCCCTCACCTTTTAATACTGGCTATCTCCATTTTACACTGCAGAAATATCAACCATTCCTTTCCTCCCACAGATGCTGCCTGAGCCGCTGTGCTCCTCCGGCAGCTTGCTTTTCACTTCGCTGTCCCAAAATGGATCAGTGGATGAGGGAAGCAAGCTGGCCCATTTCTGGTTCTTACTGTATAACACCCATAGCAGGAATACTTGGCTGGCAATTCACCTCTCTGGTTCAAAGCAATTACAATTTACAGTTGTCCCAGCATATATCACTTAATTCAACATGGCCAGAAATCACATCCCAGGTCTTCTAGAGCTCAGAGTGCCACACTGCGCTGGCACAGTGAACCCTTACTAATCAACTCAGTCTGTCAATTTAGTTTAGAGATTTAGTTTAGAGATACATTGCAGAAACAGGCTCTTCGGCCCACCGAGTCTGCGCCGACCAGCGATCCCTGCACACTTACACTATCCTACACACTCCAGGGACAATTTACAGTTGTACCAAGCCAATTAATCTACAAACCTGTAAGTTTTTGGAGTGTGGGAGGAAACCGGAGATATCTGAGGGAAAACCCACGCAGGTCACGGGGAGAACGTACAAACTCTGTACAGACAAGCAGCCATAGTCAGGATCAAAACCGGGCCTCTGGCGCTGTAAGGCAGCAACTCTACCGCTGCACCCCCGTGCCGCCCTAATTCTTTAATAATACTCCACGAATCCATGGAGTCTAAATTAGATGTACGCAAGGTGGTAACTGAAGGTGGTATCAAGATGTTAATATGAAGTAGCATAAGAGGAAGATCATTCAGATCCTAAATGTAGGCATGGACCAGCTGAATTAAAAGGCCTCTTTTTGTGCTGTAAAATTCTATGTAATTCCGTCAACATGTACTCTTAGAGAAGTCTCAGCTTCAGTTCCCAATTTATGATCTGTTAGCTGATCTCTCACAGCTGGTGATAAAGTTATCACAATGAATCTAATTTTTAAGGTGTAAGAAATCAACTACAATTTTGAGTGGTGCCGCGACCCCACTTTGAAGCTGGCTTTGTAGATATTGGTTAAGGCAGGGCTGGATTCATACATGATCCTCCCAATGACTGAATAATCGGAGGACTCTGTGCTAGCTGGGCCCACAGACGGTCGCCTAGGCAACGTGGCAATGAAGGGCCACGCACCACCTGTGGGACAAGATTTCCAGCAAAGGTCCGATGCTGTCAACAGATGAATGAGGCGGGGAGAGATCTGAGATCAAAATGATCATAACAGGGGATTGATCCCCAAACTGTGGTTGATCGGATGCTGGACAACACCTGCAGGGATCACTGATGGGACAGATGCAAGGCCCACATCCATCTCAATTAATTGCAGATGCATCCGCTTTGTGAGTTGCATCATGAATTTTCATGACTTTACTTCAGCTGTGTGAAAAATTCCAGTTAAACAACAGATTAGCTTTATGTCTTGTCAACCAAAGTCACCGAGCAACATCAGTAATTCCAGTCATCTCCATTAATCAAATTCGTACAAGAACAGAAAGTGCCAGCGGTAAAATCCCCTGACACCAACAGCGGGCAAACAGAGGAGAGCACAAGCAGTCTTTGTGCTGAGAGTTTTGCCCCCTCTGCAAATCAGAGGAACCCTCGCACCAAGCTATTTGCTCTCTGCAGATAGGAGTCAGGAACCCAGTGCGTTGACATCCAAACACCTCCCAGTCTGTCTCATTAAATCCCGCATCACATCTGCTACTAAATCTTGGCAGTGAGCTTCTGGTTTGAATTTAAAATTAGTTCATATGGAAAAAAATTGCCTCAGAATCCCGCTATGAACTGTCACAATATCAATCAGGATACAACATTATCTCTCAGTAAACGTCTTCAGTGTTGTCTATTAGTGGTGAGATACATTTTACCTTGAGGACATTTTAGTGGTAGCTTCGTATTCATGGAGAGAGAGAAGAAAGAGAATTTTTTTTTCGTTGCAAATGCTCGGCAAAAAAAAAACCGAAGCAGCAGTTCAGGGACAACTTAGGTAAGAAATGTATCATCATGACCCAGTCAATAATCACAATGCAGGCAGGTGAAAATAAACTACAGCAAATAACTGCGCAAGAGGCAATGGAGTAATGGCACATTTAAAGACTCATTATCACATTGCTTAACAACAGCCCAGATATCAATGCCATATATTTTTAAAAAGCCCTAATAGATTTCCTTTTTTGCTTCTCAACTCTTCCCGTTCAAATTTCCAAAGCCACATGAATATAAGTATCTTCTAATGTAAATCTGTCATCCTGTAATTATAGCCTCCTGCCAGTGAGGGTGATTCACTGCCACACTGTGGGAAGGTGTCATCACAGCATCACATATTTACATCGGCAATTCCCATTATAATGTTACACATTGGAGTCTATAATGGAAAATACAGGGGCAGAATCCAACTAATTTAACATTGAAACTGTATTTTATCAGCTTGCCCTGTTGAAATTGGCCCTTGTATCCGAAGCTCCCCTTCCCTTGAGGACCGATGGTCTTCAATTCCTTGTGTGCAGCCCAATGGGAAATTGCTGGAATCTCATCGCAAAGTTGCTAGTTATGTGTTGTTCAACATATTGTGGCTTCACCATGTTGTTAAGCTCAGTTCTATCACGACATATTGCATCTTCTCATTCCCTGGAGTAAAGTTATCGGGTTTCCAGCATTCTCCAGACACATCCTCAGGTGACCCGTGTCTTCATCCATGTCTTTCATGCCCAATAGTTGGAGTGGTAACCCATTTCCTCTGATTTTTTTTGTTAAACATCTTCTGGGCTTTACCCTGCGACAGATCTATGTGAACATTGGATGCCTTTCCATTCTCCTCACCAAAGTTAATAACCATTAACCATGCTGGCCATATGAGAATATGTTTGATAGCTCCAGGGTACACAAAATGCTGAAGAAACTCAGCGGGTGCAGCAGCATCAATGGAGTGAAGGAGATAGGCGACGTTTCGGGTCGAAACCCTTCTTCAGACTGACTCCAGCCCAGCTAGTCCCTCAGATAACTTTGTAGATATCATTCAAGTGTTTAGAGACCAGAACATTACCCCTGCCTGGCGGAGTACTGGCAACTCAGATGTAAATGGGACATTTTGTACATCAATAGATAATAGACAATAGACAATAGGTGCAGGAGTAGGTCATTCGGCCCCTCGAGCCAGCACCGGCATTCAATGTGATCATGGCTGATCATCCCCAATCAGTACCCCGTTCCTGCCTTCTCCCCATATCCCCTGACTCTGCTGTTTTTAAGAGCCCTATCTAGCTCTATCTTGAAAGCATCCATAGAACCTGCCTCCACCGCCCTCTGAGGCAGAGAATTCCACAGACTCACCACTCTCTGTGAGAAAATGTGTTTCCTCGTCTCCATTCTAAATGGCTTACGCCTTATTCTTAAACTGTGGCCCCTGGTCTGGACTCCTCCAGCATCGGGAACATGTTTCCTGCCTCTAGCGTGTCCAAACCTTTAACAATCTTATATGTTTCAATGAGATCCCCTCTCATCCTTCTAAACACCAGAGTGTACAAGCCCAGCTGCTCCATTCTCTCAGCATATGACAGTCCCGCCATCCTGGGAATTAACCTTGTAAACTTACGCTGCACTCCCTCAATAGCAAGAATGTCCTTCCTCAAATTAAGGGACCAAAACTGCATACAATGCTCCAGGTGTGGTCCTACTAGGGCTCTGTACAACTACAGAAGGATCTCTTTGCTCCTCTATTCGATTCTTCTTGTTATAAAGGCTAACATGCCATTCGCTTTCTTCACTGCCTGCTGTACCTGCATGCTTACTTTCATAGACTGATGAACAAGGACCCCCAGATCCCGTTGGACTTCCCCTTTTCCCAACTTGAAGCCATTTAGATAGTAATCTGCCTTCCTGTTTTTCCTACCAAAGAGGATAACCTCACATTTATCCACATTAAACTTCATCTGCCATGCATCTGCCCACTCCCCCAGCCTGTCCAAGTCACCCAGCATTCTCATAGCATTTGGTTAGGAGCCTGCGCCACTGTCAATACTAATCCAATACTTTGGCCGTAATATTCTGTAGGCCCCCATTTTAATTTGCTCGTCAGTGTAAACATCTTCTCAGTATCTAAAAGTACTCTCATAAATCTAAATTCAAGAGAATATCGGCTTAATCTACTTTATAATTCCTTACAAGACTGCCCCTTCACATCTGGTTTCAATCTCCAGTTACACCAACACATATTTATTCCTCCTTCAATAAGGGGACCAACCTGTATGCAGTCCTCCTGTTGTGGTCCCACCAAAGTTCTCTGCAATGCCATTATCCTTACAATAAAGACTGACTTTCTATTTGCCTTCCCAATTAATTATTTGCCATTTTGTGTTTCTTCTTCAAGATCTCTCTGAACACAAGCATTCAGTTGTCTCACACTATTTAAATTATATTTTGCCATTTCATTCTTCTCACCAAAGTCGATAACCACTGTCCATGCTGGCCAAAACGGAATATGTTAGATAACTCCAGCCCGGCTCGTCAATTATTTAATAAACCGTCAATGGTTTGCATAGTCAAGGAGTTATCTAAACAAGTTATATTATAGCATCGCATCAGAACTAGGCTCAAACCTATCATATTTCCATGAGCATATTTGTACTCTTGGCTGTTCGTGTTCTGAGCATTATATACAAAGTGCTGGAGGAACTCAGCGGGACAGGCAGCATCTCTGGAGTGAAGGAATGGGTGATGTTTCCCATCCTAGTTTTACCGATGAGTTTCACTGTCCTCTTGATTAAATGTTACTGATTGTATGCCTCGTTATCACTTTCCTCTTAGCTAACAATGATCCATTCTACATTTTCCCTGATCTACATCCCCTTTGATCTCTCGTTTTCACACCTTACCCTTCCATATCTCTATGCCTCCCTCTCCCCTGACTGTCTGAAGATGGATCTTGACCCGAAATGTCTCCCATTCCTTCTCTCCAGAGATGATGCCTGTCCCGCTGAGTTATTCCCAGCATTTTGTGTCTATCTTCGGTGCAAACCAACAGCTGCACTTTTTTCCTACACAATGCATAATAAAAAATCACTATTAATCTAACTGGTATGTCCAAGTCAAACAAACAAATTGCAAAGCCTCTTAAATCGTTCATCTGTGCAGCGAGAGACAAGGTTGCTATTGTTTTGTATTTGTGATTCGCGTTCCAGTTGAGATATGTTCGTTCCTTCTGACAGTGTGTAAATCTGTCGATCAGTAAGAGCATCGCAACAACATTTCGAGATGCACTACACTGCAATGAATTCCAGACATGGAATAGTCAGGCGATTTCCAACAACCCTGTCTCCTTTTGATTCATCTCACCGATATTTTCTGTTTCCCACCTCATGCTAAATGTTATGAAGGATGATTCCTGGGCATACACAGATATCTCTTCATCACCAAAATGCCACAAAGAGCCAGCCCGCAAATAATCACATTGTGAAGTGCTCCTCCGGGCACTGACTTTGGAGTTTTGCTCTGTGGCAAAACCATGGGTAAAGGCAGGCACGGTACCACTGTGTTGTTGGCCTGTCCTTTACTGAAAGTGATAGGTGGATACGGATGAGGGGGTGATTGGGAGATGGGCGGAGTACGTGACGAAGTCTAGAGGCAAAATGGCGACAAAAGGGTGTCAGATATGGAGAGAAGAGGAGGAGTGGAATGTATCGATAGATGGAGGGATATGGTTGGAAGGGAACAGAGGAGAGGAAAGAGGGGGGGGGGGGAAGAAAATGAACGGTTCAGAGATGGGAGGTGTGTATGGAAGAGGGGAAAGGTACGGCGTATATGAGAGGGGGGAGCAAGACCCCTATTCCTTCCTCCATCCCCCCATCGGTTACCCTCCTCCTTTCCCCTCCTCAATATGGTCATTTCACACTCCTCCCATCCGGAGTCCCCCATTTCCCTTCTACCCCTGCCCCTCCCCTTTCCCTTCTACCTATCCACTTTCACCCATATCCCCCCCTCTGTACTTATCCGTTTAGTTTAGAGATACAGCACGGAAGCAGGCCCTTCGACCCACGATGACCAGCGATCCCCACACATTAACACTATCCTACACCACGCTAGGGACCATGTTTACATTTACCAAGTCAATTAACCAACAAACCTGTACGTCATTGGAGTGTGGGAGGAAACCGAAGATCTCGGACAAAACCCACGCAGGTCACAGGGAGAACGTACCAACTCCGCACACACAGCACTCGTAGTCGGGATTGAACCCGGGTCTCCGGCGCTGTGTTCGTTGTCAGGCAGCAACTCTACCGCTGGAGACCCTTTTGTCTCCTTTCCACCTCCGGTCTCTGTCATCCATCTCCACCCAACTACCAAGCCAACCAAACTATCCCCCTCACTATCCACCGATCACTTGCCAGGTTTTGCCCCATCTCCACCCCTCTTTTCCAGCTTTCTTCCCCCTCTTCAATCAATCAGAAGAAGGATCACCGCCTGAAATGTTGCCTATCCATTTCCCTCCACAGATACTGTCTGACCTGCCGAGTTCCAATAGCCAGTTTTGTTTAGTCAGGATACCAGCATCTTGTGTCTCCATCTTGCATTTTTATAGCAACTTTAACAACCTCTGAATGTACCAAAGTAGAACCTGGCAACAAAAACAAATATGACCGACATTTTTGAAACATATTTTTTATATTTAAAAGGGTAAATATTTAAAAGGTTTAAAATTCACAGTTCAGGTTTCAGCATAGAAGATGGAAAAAAATTAAGAAGTAGAGTTCCAATTATTATGTTTAGGGTTTCAGAGGGATGTCTGAGACAAATGAAGCATTCCACAAGTTAACCACAGTGTGAGGAGCTCAGAAGTAAATTCTGATAAAATACCAGTCCAATTATCCCCAAAAGATATAGGGGTTGACAATTGCACATTTTATTGTCTTTATTCCTCATTATTTCTGTGTAATGTTGTCTAAAAATGGAGCAGGAAAGAAGTACAGTGGAGTGACGTGTTTTCAGGATTTTGATTTAAGAGTCTACATAAGGTGACTTGGGAATCTACCATATTAATGTATCTGTCAACTTTAATTAACCCGTAAAATCCATCTCTGCCACCCTAACAGACACAAGCCCAAGACTCTCCTAATTGCAATTTACAAGGCCAAAGCTTGTTTTCTTGTTTGAAGATTCATGAATCTTCTCCCTGGTTAGATTAACAGGTTAATCATAAACATGCAATGAATTAATCTCAATAATCCAATTAATTATTACAATTCCATTACCAAATGGAATGTGGATTTGGCATCTTTTTTAAAGAGATGCAAATTAATTTTGTGAAGTTACAGTGAGGTTATCAACCAAGTGTGCGCTGAGGTTACCACATCGTTAAGGTTGAGAGCAGCTTGGAGAGTTTCCTTGTGTTGGACTATATGCAATATGCAATACCATGCCTACAAAATAGAGCTCAGTATTTACAACTCCAAACAGGCATTCAGGCCAACCATTGCATGCTGGTGTATATGCTCTACACTGGACTTCTTTTACTTCTCTCCATAAAACCCCAGAAACAGATCCTATACTTATTTCCTCTCCTGGGCGGCACGGTGGCATAGCGGTAGAGTTGCTGCCTTACAGCGCCAGAGGCCCGGGTTCAATCCTGACTACAGGCTGTCTGTACGGAGTTTGCAGGTTCTCCCCGTGACCTGCGTAGGTTTTCTCCAAGATCTTTGGCTTCCTCCCACACTCCAAAGACGTACGGGTTTGTACGTTAATTGGCTTGGTATAATTGTAAAATTGTCCCTAGTGTGTGCGGGGGATCACTGGTCGGCATGGTCTTGGTGGGCCTAAGTCCTGTATGTCTAAACTGAACTAAACTAAAACCAAACATGTACTTTTCAGCATCCCTTAAATTTATCATTGCTAGTTCAGATTGAAAAATCTTATCTCATTCCGCTTTTTTTGCGCTCATCACTGTATTTATTGTTGTGTTTATCATTACTGTATACATGCTGTTTACTCTGGGAGCTTCACCTTAACAAGGAGTTTCATTGCACCCTGGTGTATATGACAATAAACGGAGCTAATCGGATCTGATCATGAGAGGAGAAATTGTCTTCAGCAAAAAGATGCAGGAATTGCCTACCTTGGCTCGGATCCAGCCTGTTCTGTTGATAGAGTGGCACTAAGGAACGTTCTGTGATTTTGTTGAGAGTGAAATAAGAAAATTGCAGGGCAGATAAACTGGGAAAAATCAATGAAACAAAGAGAAATTGTCTCTAAAAACCTGAGAGATTTCACAGGGATATTTCTGGCCAAACATTAGAGAAATGCCATCTGATATTCCAGAGACATCAGTGTTCCTTACTGTAAAGCCTGATCAGCAATTCTATTCAGCTCAACTGTCAGTTGCAATGAGCAGCTCAAGTACACATTCAGAATATGTTTGAATATCCATAAAACTGCCTTATGTTCCTTGCCTGACATCTCTCCTGTCTATTTGTTCATCTCTAAAACATGACAGAGTACAGACTCTGGAAGATGGCCACTGGGAGCTGACCCATGGCACAACACGATGAGTGTTCACTTGATTTGGGAAACAGAGGCCACGAACCAAACAAATCCTGGCGGTTGCGCAACATGGCAGGGATTGTATGTTGCAGAGGTAAGACACATCGCACAAGGAACGCTGCATAACCCTTTGCCATTTCCCATATCCCCGCGGCCAGCAAAAGCTTTACCCAGTTTGAACTGGTTGCTCATCCAAAATATGAAATTCGATGTGAAAGGTGGTCGGCTTTACTCCTTCCTCACATGTGGTTTTTGTACAGGAGATATTTCTGCTCCAATACAAAAGTGGCAAGGCTATTTGTCTTCACCACTCTTGTTCTTGTACACATCAACTTTCTGTGCAGAAGGTTGATGTGTACAATTGATTTATCAGTTTTGTTTATTGTCATGTGTACCGAGGAACAGTGAAAAGCTTATTTGAACAATGTTACTCCTATGTTCCTCTGACGTGGCTAGTTTGCCAACTCACACCCTGCCATAAAGTCGCAACGCAGATGACCAAGGCTCATATGCATCTTCTCTCACTCAAACCAATTGCTTCCCAAGGTGAACAGTACAAATGCTGGCCTTACTCAACCTCGGTGTCCTTCTAAAACCGTTCAGCTTTTAAATTGCTTCATCACCCCTCTTCCTAATTTATTGCATTCCCTTGTCCTTCATTTGTTGGGATCCTCCTCTGCTGGCCTCAACCTCCACTCAGTTTCCCCAATGTGAAAAACCAACAAGGAGGCCTCTGGGAAGAGAAAGAGTTGAGAATCTTGAGCAAAGGAAGAGACCTTCATTTACACAACACAATTCACCACCAAAAAAACTTTCCAAAGCCAATTAAACAGCACTCCAAAGATGTACAGGTCTGTAGGTTAGTTGGTGTGTAAATTGTACCTAGTGTGTGTATAATTGGCCAGTTCATTGGCTATATTTAAGAGGGAGTTAGATGTGGCCCTTGTGGCTAAAGGGATCAGGGGTAGGGATAGAAGGCAGGTACAGGATACTGAGTTAGATGATCAGCCATGATCATATTGAATGGTGGTGCAGGTTCGAAGGGCCGAATGGCCTACTCCTGCACCTATTTTCTATGTTTCTATGTTTCTAATAGTGTTAATGTGCAGGGATCACTGTTCGGTGCGGACTCAGTGGGCCGAAGGGCCTGTTTCCACGTGGATCTCTTAACTAAACTAAAAACGAATAAGTTCCCATACATGGCAACATGATAAGGACAGGAAATCTGTTATAGTGACATTAAATAAATATTTACCAGGACACCAGCATGAATCCCCAATGTCTCGTCAAATCGTTCCTGAGATTGCTCAACTTTCTGAAAAGTTGGATAGCCTTGGGTTTAATTTTTTCTTGAAATTAATTATTTTCTTATCCATAAATATGCATAGCATCTTAAGCACTAAACGATCACATTAGCTGGGTCTTATTTTCATATTGGTAGAGTGGGACTTGAACCCATGACCTTCAGACTCAAAGGTAAGGGTGCTACCCATTGAGCCATGTCAGGGATAAGTCTCCTTGATGCTGTTCAACATCATGTTCTTTTGTCCAATTAATTCTCTGAAGCAGCTTGGAACATTTTACCAAAAGCATTACATATGTTCATACTGTTATCGTAGGCGGGTGCTAATCATGTACTGTCTGCTGACTGGTTAGCACGCAACAAAGGCTTTTCACTGTACCTCGGTACATGTGGCAATGAACTAAACCGAACTGAGCTGTTTGTTTGGGTAGCGTGTAAAGTACTGAAAACAGAATTGTTAGTAATGCTTTGGAAAATGTTGCCAAAAAATGTCCTCCATTTTCAATGCCAGCCATTATTCTTAAATCAGGCTCTGTGAAATTTGGGGTTGGCTTTAGTTAAGTCTAGTTTAGTTTAGAGATTCAGTGAGGAAACAGGCCCTTCGGCCCACGGGTCCGCACCGACCAGCGATCCCCGCACATTAACACTGTCCTGGGGACATTTACACCAAGCCAATACCTGTACGTCTTTGGAGTGTGGGAGGAAAGAGGAAGACGTTTGCACTTTGCTGCCTTCCGTCTCAGTGAGGAACGTGGGGAATCCGCTGTGGTGGAAGTTCATGTTAACTTTTATGTAGTTGTGTGTCTTGTTGCTTTTTGTTTAGTATGGCTGTATGGTGATTTGAATTCCACTGTACCTTAATTGGGACAAGTGGCAATAAACTGACCTTGGAACCTTGAAACAGAAGATCCCGGAGAAAACCCACGCGGTCACGGGGAGAACTTACAAACTCCGCACAGACAGCACCCATAGTGGGGATTGAACCCGGGTCTCCGGCACTGCAAGCGCTGGCCGTGGTAGCAGCGAAGGTAAGGAAGGAGTTTGTAACGTGCGGAACATAAGAAAAAAAACCCATGAATGAGGAAAGTCCTCCTGCAACAAGCTCGCAATGTCACATTAATCACCACCCCAGCACAAAGGACCCGTTGAGCTCAATATCCTCCATTCAACAGACCAACATCTGCTACAAATTATTTTTAGCTGCGCATTCTGGCATTCATTATAAAAAAGCAGATAAGCAGAGAACAGGTCAAAGAAATTGTTATCATTGGCTGTCAGGACTGTTATCAGACATTCAGGATTCCCTGTTATCAGTCATCCAGCAACTGTGTAGCAATCAGTGCAAAATAACCGGGAAGGATTTTCTCATTCCCGTTTCTCCTTGAGCAACTCAAATCATCATCGTCAATAATAAGTTACATGCTGGATGTGTCCGAAGAAAATATGTCGAGGTTTACTGTGTGCATGCACATTGAGTTCACATCTAGAACAAGTTGTTGCTCCTATATCTCTCCTTAGAGCAGAGGTTAACGGCAGGTTTCATACAGGCATTTAAAATTATTGAAAGGTCTGATAGAGAATGGAGCAATTATTTCCAGTGTCACGAAAGTCAGTAACTGGAGGACTCAAAATTAAGACAACTGCTGTAAGGTCCGTGATGAGATTTTCTTTTTCCACCAGAGTGTGGCTGAGACTTAGAATGCGTGGCCTGAAGATGTGGTCGATGTAGCAGAATTTTAATATAACTTTTAAAGGGAAAAGTTGTGAAATTTGAGCAAAGGGAAATTAATAAGAGAATGAGAGGACTTGGATAGTACTTTCAATAAACTAGCAGACTCAACAGATTGAATAGCCTCTTAAAGTGTCCCGAAATACTCCATTATTCAGTATGGGAAGCCTTTAGCAACTGCCTCCGCACCATGGTAAGGATGCACCAAGAACTAACATTCTCTCACCTCTCGTTTCCAAAATGACTCTTCTTACAGTCAGAGAGCTAGAAACAGGCCCTTTGGCCCATTGCGTTCACACTTGAAGGAGCTAATAGTCAAATCTAAAATGGAGTCATTCTTTTACAAAAGCATGGACTAGTAGAACAATCGAATGGCTCGGTACCAAGTCTGAATGACTTTGTAAATTATATGGAAAACAATATGGAGGACAGGTTGTCTTTTCAATAAAGACATTAAGATGGCAGCCTGCATAATATCATGTGCTTCATTCAAGGCCATAAAGAAGCCAATATTGAAAAAATAGCTGATGCCCCAGCGATAAATAATAACTTGTTATTGGATGAGTTTGATTTGGACCCAGCTTTCTGATATTCTGAAAGGCTACAGAATCGCTCAGTTATGCCACATTCAGACTTGGTAGGATAAGTTTTACTGATAAGAAAAATGTATAATTGTGCTAACTCTCCAATGTTCTGTGAGTGGGAGCGCGAGAAGCACTGAGCAACATTTGTGCTCATTGTAAATCTTGCCACTCCCGACTGACGAATCAATTAAACATTGCCACGGTTTACCTTTAACAGTTTTTGTTGCTATCTGCTTTTTAAGAAACAAACTTTGACACTGACCTGTAAGTACCCATCCACACTAATCACAGTTACAAACACTTGATCTACAGCCTTCCGTGCCTCGGAGATTCAAATGTTTGTCCAGATATATGTTGAATGTTGTGAGAGTACCTGCCTACAACACCTCTTCAGGGGGTGTGTTTCAGATTCCAACCACCCTCTGGGGAACAAACACCTCCTCAGATGGTTTCTAAATTTGCTATCCTTTACCCAAAACATACAGTATGCCCTCCAATTTTAGATTACCTCTACAATAGGTAAACATTTTCCATTATCTACTCATTCTATGCCCCTCAAACCTTTGTACACCTTCATCAAGTTCTCCCTCAATCTCCTCCACTATCCAGTTTCCACTCGTAAATGAAATGCTCCATCCCATGCAACATGCTTGTGAATCTCCTCTTACAACTTCTCAAATACAACCACTTCCTATGGTGTGGCAACTGGACTGTACACAATACTCTTCACTGTGGCCTAACTAATGTTTTGTTTTATAGTACCATTACTCCCCTGCTCATATATTCTATGCCCCAGCTAATGAAGACAATTCTCGTCTATGCCTTCTGCACAGTCCTATGCACCAGTGCTGTCACCTTGTGGAATCCTTGGACTTGCAAAGCAAGATCCATCAATATTTAAAAAAAAACAAAAAAACATAATTCCACAGTAGTCTTACAGACCCCACCTTTTATTGTCTAGCACCTATCCTAATTAGTTCCCCAAAAGTGCATCACTTTGCAGTTGTCAAGTTTCATCTACCATTGCTCTGTCCATCTTACAAACTGATCAATATCTTTTTAATAAGCCTTCAAAGACTAAAGGACATAGCTTTTAGGAGAGAAGGGCAAAGCTTAGAGATGTGCTTGCCATTTTTTTTACACAGAGGGTGGCGAGTCCCTGGGCTGATGCTTGAGGCAGAAACCATGGCTTTTAAGTGGCTTTTGGATGGGCAGATGGAAATGCAGGGAATGGTGAGATATGGATTATGAGCAGGAAGATGGTCTTGGCATCGTGTTTGGCCCAGACATTGTGGGCTGAAGGGCCCGTTCCTGTACTGCACTGTTCTATATTCATATCATCCTGTGTAGTCCACAACTATCCTTCACACTCTGAACAACACCACTACTTTTTGTAGTATCTGCAAACTTACTTCATTTACATCCAATTTGTTAATATGTGTAACAAAGAGTAAGGGTCCTGACACTAATCTCTGTCATATATCACTGATCACAGGCTTCTAATTACACAACCCATCACCACTACCATCTACTCCCATTACCAAGCCAATATCAGATCCAATTTGCCACCTTGTCTTGCATTCCTTGAGTTCTAATCTTTTGGACCAGTTTTCCATGTAGAACCATGTCAAGGGTCCTACTGATATCCATGCAGGCCAGTTAGAGATATTCGCTTGGGGAGTTTGCATCCTGGTGGCATGAACATCAATTTCTCACAATTCTGTTAACCCTTGCTTTCCCCTCCCCTTCCTACCTCTCCCTCAGCCCTCGGGCTCCTCCTCCTTCTTTTTCCTTTCTTCTCCCCACTTCCCCAACCCCCTAGCAGTCTGAAGAAGGGTTTTGGCCCGAAACGTTGCCTATTTCCTTCGCTCCATAGATGCTGCTGCACCCGCTGAGTTTCTCCAGCATTTTTGTCTACCTCCCATGCATATTAACTGCACTACCCTCTGCAAAAAAAAACAAACTTTTAGGGTACTTTCAAGTTTCCAGGCCTTAGTCCACAGCTAAGCAGGTTCAAGTACTCATTCAAATATGTTCCAATGTCATGAGGATTTCTGACTGCAGCTTCCTTTCAAGCAATGTCTGAGACCCTCAATATTCCAGAGGTTAAAATACTTTCCTAGCACTGCTCCAACCCTCTGCTAAAATAAATCTATGCCTCCAGATAATCAGCCTCTCTGGCCTGAGAGACTGAGTCTTTCAGAGAAACTACTATTCCTCTTTCATTTTCAAGGTATTTAAAGAATCTCTTTGCTGTTGCTGACTTGCCGTTTCAAAGCTCAGAGATGAGAATGGCTAACTACTAGAATCCAGCAATGCACATTAGGGCTTTCGGATCCAATGCCTTATCAAGTGCTGGACTTCCTGAACAGGTGTTTCCCTGAGAATTCCACATTAGGTATTATCTAAGTACTTAGGAAACCCACATCAGGTACACGCCTGGCTATTTGGGAGTTCTGGAGCACGCGTGTACTAGCCTTTCAATGTACCATGCATGTGTCTGACTCCCTAAGCATCCCATTGCCGGTATGTGCCTGACTCTGTTAGAGTTTGTTATGAAGTTTATGACTGAGCTCTTGGCAAGTCATTCAGCTATGCACCTGGCTTGCTGAGTGCCCTGTGTCCGTTAAGTGCCTATTTTCCGTCCAAGGTGGCTAATTTTCAAACACATTTGTGGGTACGAGGCTCGGGTCTGACAGGTGAGGCACATTACAGGGTTAGGACCTTTCAGGGGAAAAAAAGGCAAGATGTTTCAGGAGCAATCCTCCCTAGACCTTTAGGTCCCTTGCTACTGAAATAATGTGTGAATTACTCCACAGAGATGAAACATTCCTTTTACCATGACATGCGGCAGAAATTACCGTCAGATTTTTTTTTTGCTGAAGTAAATTTCAATACAGAGATGAAAAATAGATGGCGATTTATTTTCTCAAGAGGAATGATTAAAGACAAGGGGGTTAACCCAGATACCAAGCTCCTTCAGAGGGCTTTGCGAGACAGTAAGATTTAATGTTTTTACCCTTCAAACCTCCTTGTCTACTCAGGCTGATCGCATACAATTACACTGAAATTGAACAACCAATCCCTCAGTGATGCTTGGAATTTCCTTGCGGTGTTTATGTGAGACGGAATTAAACGGTATCTTGTATCTATAATTTCATGATGATTCAACTATTTCATTTTGACTGCTAGGGGTCAAAATGGGAACGTGGGCAACACCTTTCATCCGCAAATTAAAATAGGAAGGAACATGTGTTTCAAAACATGTTGAGGTACAATTCTCAGGCACTCCAGCTTCCACCATCTCACCAAAAGACTGACATCTCCGATGGAGAGAAGGGCGATTATTCTTTTCAAATACTACTGATCGACCTTCATCACTTCACAACACTTTTCATTCTTTTATCATTCATATTAATTTTAGATAGGCAGCCTCCATTAAATGTGTGGAACTGGGAAGCGAAGAAAAAGAGCAGGGGTATAATCAGTTCTCATGCTTCATCCATTCAAAAAGATCACGGCTGTCCTTTTCCTCGTTGCTACTTTCCTGCGCGACCCATATCCTTTGATTCCCTTCATATCCAAAAATCTATGAGCTCCCAACGATCAAGCCTTCACACTCATTTTTGGCGACGGAAATCTAAAGATTCATTACCCTCCAAGTGCAGGAATGTCTATATACTGTTTGCCTTCCTCATTGCTTGCTAAATCTATGCATAACGTTTCAGGGAATCATGTACAAGGACACCAAGGACCCTCTCAGTGGCAAGAACTTCTATGGCAAAGGGTCCCACTTGCCCAACCCTTTATTTTTTAATTGAAATTGAACCTTTAGTTTGAAACCCCAGTTAGGGAAATCATCAAATTCACAGCCCTGTAAGAATCGGTATGCTTTAATTAGAATATAGACATAGAAAACATAGAAAATAAGTGCAGGAGTAGACCATTCGAGTCAGCACCACCATTCAATATGATCATAGATGATCATCCAGAATCAGTACCTTGTTCCTGCTTTCTCCCCATATCCCTTGATTCTGTTCGCCCTAAGAGCTACGTAATGCAACTCTCGCTTGAATACATCAAGGCTATTATAGGCCTTATTCTAGGCCTAATCTGCTC
Source organism: Okamejei kenojei (assembly GCA_035221665.1). Lineage (NCBI taxonomy): Eukaryota > Metazoa > Chordata > Chondrichthyes > Rajiformes > Rajidae > Okamejei > Okamejei kenojei. Next base: position 23,930,871 of record CM069162.1, read on the forward strand.
AGTCTCTCTTTATGCCACAACTCCACCATTACAGCAATCAATCTGGTGAACCTTCAATGCACTTCCTCTTTCACAAGCATAACTTTCTAAGGTAGGATGTTATAACATATATAATATTCCAGTTATGGTCTCACTTAGGCCTCTATATAATTGAAGGAAGATACATCTACTCTTGTATTCAAATCCTCTTTGAATAAAGGCCAACATACTGTTTGCCTTCCTCATTGCTTGCTAAATCTACATATTAAGTTTCAGTGCGTCATGTACAAGGACACTAAGGATCCTCCGAACGCCAAGATCTTTTCATCCCTCACCATTTGAATACACACCATCTTTCCATTTTAATGTTATATCCCATCTGCCATTCCTTGCCGAAGATAGACCAAAATGGTAACTTGCATTTATATAGCCTCTCAGCGGGACAGGCAGCATCTCTGGAGTGAAGGAAATGGGTGGCGTTTTGGGTCGAGACCCTTCTTCAGACTTCCTTACTGATTCACTTGCCCACAATAGCTATTACTGAATTTAATAAGTCCTCTCTCAAGTATGTGCCTGACTCACTGGGAGCCCCGTACCAGGTATATGTCTGCCTGCTTTTTTTCTTTCCCCGTGTTTGCTGTTTCCCCGGATATGGAATTTGGTAAGGTATTTGAGTGCCTTAGAACTGTGTCACAGTACCGTTCAGCACCTTTTGGAAAAAAAGATATTTTCATGTTTTAATTTGATTAAGAGAAGTATTGTCCCTCTTCCCACGTTGTCCCGCAGCAGTCAAAATGAAGTAAATGAATTGTAACAAAATTACAAGAAACAAGGTACTACTTAATTCTGTATCATATAAATATAATCAAATAAAATACTATATAGATATCCATTTAGTCTGTTTATATCAGACAAGAAATAATCGTTAAGATAACATAATGGATACAAAGCACTAAGATATGATTTTAATGCATTTCGATAACACATAATCTCAGGAGTCATGTAAATCTATTAAGATAACAACTTGCATTTATATAGCACCTTCAGTGCAATAAAATATCCCAATGCACTTAACAACCTCTTCATTTGAGGGAAAAGATTAATGGTTGGACTCAATTGTGAATAATTGTGAATATTATTCCTGAATAAACTGTTTGGTTTGTACATTGTATGTTGGTGTCAAGATGACGAGTGCCTCAAGTCCATTATTGAGCCAATGCAAAACATGTGCAAGATCTTTACTTCAATATTCAGAGCAACCCTCAAAACTTAAAAACAAGCAGCATTGCTCACACTTGGGTCCTGTCCACTCTTACAAGGACTGCTGTGTTTGGCTTGAAATTGACTCACCTTTTTCTCACCTCTTCAATCTTTGTTTCAATCTGTTCCCAAACTTTTCACCCTTCCTCCCCTTTTCAGGTAAATCACTCCATACCCTTTCCAATCACGCCCACTTCACTTAAAGATCATTCATTGGTAGAACGATCAGCAAATCGGGCAGATTGTTCCTCACGTCTTGTCAATGCAAATCATAAGGAAATTTGGTTTCCCATAGGTGCATTTCTCATAAAGCAAACAAATCATGAATTCACTGCAAACCAACTGTAGTTACAACAATATTTATTGGTATTTTTTGTTGTTGATCATTTTCATCCTCTTTCTAAAGAGTTGACTCCCTACAAGGTACATGTTGTGATCATTGCAACTGGCTGTATTCATGTATGAAGGGGTTATGGGGAGAAGACAGGAGGATGAGGTTAGGAGGGAGAGATGGCGGAGTAGACTTGATGGGCTGAATGGTCTAATTCTGCTGCTATCACTAATGAACTTATGAACAGCCCTGACAATCAGAAGGACCACTGGACCTCGGTCGACCAGCTCCTCTTCTCAGATAATATAGATGTCCAAGTCCAGCATCGATTGGATTTCATTTTTATTTCTCTTACAGGATTCTTTCATATAACTGTATAACAGCCCAGGTCCATTTTTCATAGATCACAGGGAATTACACCACAGGATTCCTCATCCAAGTTTCAGATTAGTCAGATTTGTCCATCTCAAACCCGCACTCACCCTTCGTTAATCCCCTTAATCAGATGGTATAATGACGCTATAAGTAGAAATGAAGAATTGTTTTCTCAGAATAATCTGGGAGGCCATGTCCCACCACTCTTCTATGGTATGGAATGCTACTATAAATGAAACAGCAAATGACCATGGTAGCACACACAACAGAAAGAAACCTTTCAGCTTTAGACTTTAAACATGCAGCGTGGAAACAGGTCCTCAGCCCACCAAATCCGCCCCACCAGCCATCACTCTGTACACTAGCACTATCCTACACACTAGGGACAATTTACAATTTTCCAAGAAGCCAATTAACCTCCAACTCTGCCACTGCGTGCCCTCTTGCCCAGCTCATTGTCGATTAGCTGGCTCTCTGAAAGATCTGCCCAAAATTTTACTATCTCTTTTCCCTCATCGCCCTGTACTTTTTCTTTTAAGAATGCATCCAGTTCACTTTGGAAAGTTACCACTGAATCTGATTCCATCAGATATCTACAGATGCATTCCAGATCAGTCAAAAGAAAGCTCCTGTGTAACCCTTCCAATCAGCTTTTTTTTATGCTCAGTATGTTATATTGAAATCCTCACTATTGGTTGCTGAATTCAGCATGGTACACAGAACTTAGAATTCCTCCTTAAACAGGTTTCCATTTTGGTGCCTTTAGCAAATATCTATACGCCAACAGAATTTATTTTGTTTTTCCTCAACATGGTAAATTACATCCGGTTGCAAATGAATAGGTTTTATGAAGGCATTTACACTAACTGGAAGTTAAAAAAAACTTTTTAGCAAACATTATGCTAAGGATAATTTTGTCAAGGGAGTCAAAACTCATCTCAAAGACTTAATGTTGAAATAAATTTGATGCACCATCAACTAATGTTTCAATGCAAATTCCTGTCATTACTGTGAGCGCTGAACAATATTGCTCAATAATTGTTGCTTGGAAAGTTTTAAAGCATAAACCTTTGTTGGTTGCAAATCGGATTGCTTTCTTTTTCCCTTTTGAAGGATCATTTCAGAGAATCCTCACAAATAACTGTGTTTTTTGCCTCTGGACGAAAGTTCAAGAACAGATTAAACAGAATGTGTCACATCCTCAGTATATTCAACATTTTTTAACAACCGAAAGTTTTGTTTTAAGGTAAACAATCACTGTTAGTTGCTAACGGTCCAATTCCACACAAGTAGGATCATAAGTGAATGAGGAAGTTAATGTGACTCCAGTGGTGTTGGTCGCAACGCCAGAGTTCTCTTGTTCTTTCTGTCCACTTGATTGCACAATAGGGTCACAGCCAAATCTCCTATCTGAGCAAGAAGCCGTCTTGTTTGATGTCCGATTTACCCAGGGCTATTCAATGCATTCTTCTTTGCAGATCTGTTTCCACAGCCGGCTAGGATACTCTGTTATGAGAACCTTGAAGAAAGTACTGACGGTATATTCAACCTTGTTGCGACTGCTACAGGAATAAAAAGTTTGCGTTTTATTTTAAGGTGATTTGTGCCTTTCTCATATTAATAGTTAGAGGTAGATGTGACTAATGTACTCCAAAATAGTCAACAGTAATTTCAATTTTACTTACGAAATAGCAGAATTTTACTGTTTCCCAATGAACTTGAAAGTCAACCACAGACTTGTGAAGTTCTGGAGCAATCGTGTGCTATGTGGAGGTTCAACCTAGTGATAATATAATTGTAAAAGAAAAAGCACTTTGAATTTAGTTCAAAAGTTGTGATGTAGAAATTCAACCTCGGATGGCTGACGTAGATAGTTCTCAATCGGTAACGTTTACACATTGTACTCTTCTTCTGAAGAAGGGTCTTGACCCGAAACGTCACCTATTCCTTCGCTCCATAGATGCTGCCTCACCCGCTGAGTTTCTCCAGCATTTTTGTCTACTCTTCTTCTGAAATTTGTTTCCACTCAAGGCTGCTTTGCGTTACAGTACATTGCATTAGTAGTTTGTGGAGCTACTACTGTGTGTGGAGCTACTGCTCACAGTCCCCAGATCCAGCCCTGACCTTCAGGCCTGTCTCTGTGGACTTTGCGCTTTCTATCTGTGGTTTTGTCCCACATGCTACAGAAGTACTGGCTTGTGGGTTAATTAGCCACTGTAGATTGCCTCCAGAGCGATTGGCATAATCTGGTGAGATCTTGATAAAGAATGTGGGGAGAGTAAAAGATGTCTTACTGCAATGGTCTTAAAACTGTTTTTAGGTTTTTTTTTTGCTTCCACACATGAGATTTGCTAATAATGATGCAGTGTCTAGACCTGAAGTGTCAACCATCCTTCGCTCCGGCAGATGCTGCCTGACATGCTGAGTTCATCCAGCTGTTTGTTTTCAAAAGAATAGTCAGAGGAAGATTAGACTAATATACTCAGTGTCTGCTTCCAAAGAATGATGAACAGTAATTTCAATTTTACTTTTTATCAAAGTAGCAAAATAACTGTTTCCCAGGCTTTCTGAAAAGACTGGATAGACTCGGCTTGTACTCGCTAGAATTTAGAAGATTGAGGGGGGATCTTATAGAAACATACAAAATTCTTAAGGGGTTGGACAGGCTAGATGCAGGAAGATTGTTTCCGATGTTGGGGAGGTCCAGAACAAGGGGTCACAGTTTAAGGATAAGGAGGAATTCCTTTAGGACCGAGATGAGGAAAACATTTTTCACACAGAGAGTGGTGAGTCTCTGGAATTCTCTGCCACAGAAGGTAGTTAAGGCCAGTTCATTGGCTATATTTAAGAGGGAGTTAGATGTGGCCCTTGTGGCTAAAGGGATCAGGGGGTATGGAGAGAAGGCAGGTCAGGGATACTGAGTTGGATGATCAGCCATGATCATAATGAATGGCGGTGCAGGCTCGAAGGGCCGAATGGCCTCCTCCTGCATCTATTTTCTATGTTTCTATGTTTCTATGCTTTCAGGTTTAATGGATTCACGATGAGCTTTGCTACACAAAATATTATTCCAAAAAATTGGCAAAATTAACACATAGCCAATTGTTTGTTATTTCATTAAACAGGGTTTGGATTCTTGGGAATCCATTAGACCACTCCGAAATCAATCCTGGAGCCGAGACTGGCGAGGCCAGATTCAAAATCCCTTGGTTTATTTGCAACAATGATTTCAGAATGTTAATTGTATCTGTGTGCCCACTTGAATGCCAAAGTGTTTCGAACATACAATCCAGGCTGCCAGTGAACACAGCACACAGCACCAACACCACAGTCCTCACGCAGTCTTTTTAATTCATTTTCCTTATGTTTCTTGCATCTCCATGTTTTCCGTACTTTTTTAATTCAGATCTTCATACTTGGCATATCACTTCACCGCAGTGTTGCAGAATATGAAAGAAACTGCAAGGTTCAAAATACCACACACTGTTACTCACTTGTAATCTGCTCCCCACACTGTTGTCGATAAATTATCCAGCTCCTTCTCACATTTTCAGCCATGGAGCGAGCTATGGTTAAGGGCCTGTCCCAGCAGCATGCAACTCCATGCGATGAGCGCGACCTAACGTGGTCGCTTGAGCCGTCCGGCGTCGCGAGGCCGGTCCCACTCCGATCGCCGGAGCCGTGCGGAATTGTGCGGAGTTCGTCCCGACATCGCACAGGGCTCCGGAAAACTGACCGTGTTCAAAAATTCCGCGCGGCAACGGCTTGCCGGCTCGCAGTCGCCTCGACACATTACACACCGCCTCGACGTCGTGCCTCCGTGACCCTCTCTGTGTGTCCCTCTCTGTCCTGGCGAATTTACCTTTCAGACTTCGCTCCAAGTTCGCCTCACTTTGTGCCGCGTTGCGCCACTCACCCCACCTCCGCGCGGCCCCCGCTGCCGGTTTGGTCGCGCTCTTCGCATGCAGGCGCATGCTGTTGGGAACGGCCCTGTACAGGGATCACCCGACCTCCGCGCGGCCCCCGCTGCCGGTTTGATCGCGCTCACCCCATGGAGTCGGATGCTGGTAGGACAGGCCCTTTACTGTCCGATGTGCAACTGGTAAATCTGATGCATTGGTTTGTAGGTTAATTGGCTTGGTAAAGTTGTGAATTGTCCCTACTGTGTACAGGGATCGCTAGTCGGCGCGGACTCGATGGGCCGAAGGGCCTGTTTCTGTGCTGTATCTGTAAACTAAACTACCAACTAATTATCTTCGCTGAATTCAGAGAATGGGGCAGAAGAAGGGGGAGAAGGAGAATCAGTGCAACAGAGAAAAAAAAGATAGTTTGGGCATCGCATGATGAAAATTAGAGATAAAAGAAGAGACAACGAGGCCTAGATAAGGAAAGGTACAGAAATATCTGGAGAAAGGCTGTGGAGGCCAATGGATATTTGAAAGGCAGAGATAGATAGATTCTTGATTCGAACAGGTGCAGGGGTCATGGGGAGAAGGCAGGAAAATTGGGTTAAGAGGACAAGATAGATCAGCCATGGTTGATTGCAGAGTAGATTTGATAGGCCTAATTACGCTCCTATCATTTGAACTTTTGAACTTATGAAAGAGAATTTGACCAAGAGATGCATTGATAATTAAAGAGATAAAGTGAGATAGGGAAAAGGAGATGGAGAAGCAGGAAGATAAAGAAATAGAAGGGCATGAAGACACAAATAGAGGGCAAAGAGAGATTAATGAAAGAGATGTGGGTGGAAATTTTGCTAGAGAAAGAGAGTTAATGAGAAATAGACAGATTCAACAAAAAGGGCCCAGGGTAACAGCAACAAACACCGGGTGCAGGAGGGATACTTTCAGTCCAGATCCCAATGCTGAATTGCACAATGGGAAGGCTGTCTTTGTACAGGTTGACATACCTCCTGTAGCTACATATATTGGAATGAAGCGTATAGCAACAGCCTATGGAAGGACAAGTCACATTCACATCCTCTGCTTCTGAACAAATATATCAAAAAGCAGCTTGCGCAGTATAAAAACAGATGGAGACACAAATGAAGCCACAGGCAATGGGATCCTGACTCAACTACCAATATATTTGGTCTTCCTAAAGGGGCATAACTCAATAAACATTTATTGGTACAACCCAACTACCAAATTTGGGTTTAAAAAGCGGTGTCACACACACACACTAACCACACCCCCACACTCACATACCCTTGATATTATATTTAATATTATTAATTTGCACCTTTTCCCCATCCCCTGCCCTATCCACTCATGCATAGCCCCCAACTGCACGGGCACGTCTATTTATCAAACAAAAGTAAAACAAATTTTATTATCAAAGAAAGGGCTTTGCCCATCAATGCAAGATCATCGCGTGAATTAACTTTGCTAATTCCCACGGGCCTGATCCAAACCCTGAGTTTCCCTGGAAATCACTTCTGACCTGATACTAACATTTACAGCCATTGACTGAACAAGTGAGTGAAATAAAAAATCGGAATTATTTGGTTGAGTATTTCAAGCTCAAATTGAGTGCATTAGGGCATCAGTCTGTCCAATGCAGTACATGCATTAGGTGTCAGTCTGCATCACTGGAGTCTCTCGTCTCTGCACCGTGTAGCAATCTAAACTAAATGACCACTCTGTTAACTGCACTGGGTATAAGTCTAAACCATACGATCTTCCCATTCAGTGCATTCTCATTCACTGTCAGTCTATAACAGCCAAACACTCCATTCACCGCACTGGTTGTCAGTCTAAACTAACCAAACCAGGCTGAAGAAAGGTCCCAACTCGAAACGCTGCCTATCCATTTCACTCCGCAGATGCTGGCTGCTTAACCTGCTGAGATCCTCAAGCAGTTTGCTTTTAACTTAAGATTCCAGAGACTGAAGTCTCCTGTGCCCTTGTTTTCATCCATTTCACTGGGCATCAGCCTATAACAACCGAACCCACATTCTCTTCATTAAAACACAATCTCTGCCAACTAAATCCACATTTTGTACATTAGAACATAACAACAGGTGCCACCAGCGTGCCAACAGACCACTAATCATTTGCTGTTAAGACTTTCAGATGAACCACAGCCAAACTGGGCATGGCATTTACGGTTGTGTAATATCTGTGCAATGTACAAAATGAAGAAAGCCAGGTGTGCCTTTTGAAAAGATCAGCGCAGCAGGGCAAACAACGTCTCAGAAATAAAGAGGCCACAAATGGCATCGCTGTAGCTCTCAATGAACATTCTTAGCTCCATTCGGCAATTGTGTTTACATTGCAATCTGTCACAGGAATGAAAACAAACGGGCTCCATTACTGAAGCCGTCTGGCGCATCTCCTTAATGTAATGTTTTGAATCCAAGTATTTTCACGGTGAATCTCATTTTCTTTCACTAAGATGTTTTGGCATCCCATGAAAACCGCTTCATTCTATAAAGAAATAAACACACCAATATATTTTCTTCTGCTGAATCGAGAGCAGCATGGACAAGTGGAACAATTTTAAGCACTTGTTTAAATTTCAGCCTCACCATCAAAATTCCCAAGTCAGGAATAACGCAGGCAAATGATCACCTGCATTATCCTATAAGCAAGTCATGAAATTGCAGAGTACTGTAAAGGGCCTGTCCCACTGTAAGAGGCAATTCAAGAGTTCTCCCGAGTTTCCCCTGATTCGAACTCGGAGAATTACGGTAATAGCCGCTCGTAGGTACTCGGTGCTCCCGTGGACATTTTTCAACATGTTGAAAAAACTTCACGAGTTTACCGCGTTTTCCGAGTACCTGCCGTTGGCGTTACGAGCCGCTAAGAGACGTCCCGAGCTCCGACGTACCCGCTACGTGCATTCTACGTACTTACCACGAGTTTGATTTTTTTTTAAACTCGGGAGAGCTCTTGGGTAAACTCGTATAGTGGGACAGGCCCTTAACTACAGCTATCCATAACATATTATACGTCTGTGTAGGAAGCAACTGCAGATGCTGGTTTACATTGAAGACATAAAAAGCTGGAGTAACAGTGGGGCAGGAGCATCTCTGGATAGAAGGAATGGGTGATGTTTCGGGTCTTAAGCAGGGTCTCGACCCAAAACCTCACCCATTCCTTCTATCCAGAGATGCTGCCTGTCCCACTGAGTTACTCCAGCATTTTGTGTCAATATTGAAGGTATGCTTCAACACCACATATTCAGGGCTCTATCAAGACATGGAGTGGCAGGTAAGATCTCTTGCTACACAAATGCTATACAATGACTATCAACAACAAACGTCTGAATACTTGCTCTTAACATTTAATAACTATCATTGCTCTGAATAAAATCTGACCCACATAGATGCCTTGGCAAAGACAGAATGGCAGGGGCTGGAAGAAAGAGATACGCTTTCTTACTCCCTAACATCTATCCACCACTCATAAAGCACTCGCCTAGAGTGTGATGGTATACTCTTCATTTGCTTGGATGCCTTCAGTTCCAACAACATCTGCGAACCCTAAAAGGACCCTGCACACAGCAGCATGTCTACTCTCCTGTGAGTAAGTACAGCCCAATGTCAAATTCACCTAACTGTTCAAGTACGACCACACACAAAAAAACACCTCATATCACACACTTTTAAATTTAGATTTAAATTTGGATTTATATTCTTCTCACACATTGTATATCAAACAGGAATATGGAAGAAGGGTCTGAAGAAGGGTTTTGGCCCGAAACATTGCCTATTTCCTTCGCTCCATAGATGCTGCCGCACCCGCTGAGTTTCTCCAGCACTTTGCATCTGCAGTTCCTTCTTGAACAGGAATGTGGAAAACATCACATGCAACGATGCGGATTGTGAATGCCTCTCTGCTGTACAAAGGGCTGTGGGTGCCTGCACACATGAAACAGGGAGGTAGTACGCAGGTACAACAATTAATTAGGATGGCAAGTGGCAACGTTGGCTTTCTTACATGAGCATTATTGAGCTCAAAGGCAGAGAATTCTTCCAACAAGAGCAAAGGCCGTACTGGACAGGCACGTGCCGTCAGGGTAGGCAAGGTAGGCACGTGCCTGAATCTGGAGTACTGCACAGAGTTTTAATCGCTTTCTTTAAGGTGGAGTATATCTGTATTGAAGAGAAATCAACAAAGTCCATTGGGTTGATACGCGGAGGGGAGAATTATCTTACGAGGGAAGGTTGAGCAGACTGGGACAATATTTATAGGGATTTAGAATGAAGAGAGTTGATCTTATTGAAGCAAATAAGTTTCAGAGGGACAGACATAACATGGTGGGGCAACTCAGCGGGACAGGCAGCATCTCTGGAGAGAAGGAATAGGTGACATTTCAGGTCGACGCATCTCGACCCCAAACATCACCAATTTATTCCTTCTCTCCAGAGATGCTGCCAGCACCTGCATTTTCTTCCTGTACAAGTTTCTGGGGGAATCTTGATTGGTTTGATGCTGTTTTCTCTTGGGGGAAATCGAGAATCAGGCAGGGTTTCAGATTATGGCTTGGCCTCAATGTGGAGATGAGGGGATTTATTTTTTTCAGGGGTCTGTGGTGAATCTTTGGAATTTTGATTAAACTTAAATCACATGATCCTGATCTTTGGACCAGTGAAGCTGAAGGGGTCAGGCATGTTGGGGGAACCACCCCACTGAGTTCCACCTGTGCTTGGACAAGGTGCTATGTACAGGTCCTGCCAACAAAATGTCGAAAGGTTTAATCCATGTTGAGTTTTGGACTGCATTGTGGATAATGAACATAATATTGTAATTGATTTAAAGTAATAAAAAGGATCTGCTGCTGCTGGTATATCAAAGATGGACGCAAAATTCTGGTGTAACTCAGCGAGTCAGGCAGCATATCACCTATCCATTTTCTCCAGACATGCTGCTGGACCCGCTGAGTTAACAACATTTTGTGTCTATTTTAAGTATTTTGTTTTGTGGAATAAAATTACAAAAACACTGAAAACAGAGGAGACTATTTTACACTCAAATATAGAGATTAATGCAATGGCAAGGAGAGACATTAGCTTGGGCGTTGTAGAATCAGAATGGGCAGAACTGCAAAATAGCCAAGGGCAGAAAACACATGTTGGAATTGTATACAGGCCACCAAACAACAGTAGGGAAGTTGGGGATAGCATCAAGCAGGACATTAGGGATGCCTGCAGCAATGGTACTGCGATGGTATCATGGGTGACTTTAATCTAGATATAGATTGGGCCAACCAAATTGGTAACAGTGCTAAGGAGGAGGATTTCCTGGAAAGTGTACAGAATGGGTTTTTAAACCAATATGTAGAGGAACTGACTAGAGGGCAGGCCATCCTAGACTGGGTATTGTGTAATGAGGAAGGATCAGTTAGCGATCTTGTTGTGCAAGGCCCCTTGGGCAACAGTGAACATAATATGGTGGAATTCTGCATTAGGATGGAGAGTGACACGGTTCATTCAGAGACTAGGGTCCTGAAGCTGAATAAAGGAGACTTTGAAGGTATGAGACGGGAATTGGCTAGGATAGACTGGCAAATTATACCTGAAGGGTTGACAGTGGAGATGCAATGGCAAAGATTTAGAGATTGCATGGATGAACTCCGGAAATTGTTCATCCCTGTCTGGCAAAAAAATAAAACTGGGAAAGCGGCTCAACCATGGCTGACGAGGGAAATCAAGAATAGTGTTAAATCCAAGGAAGAGGCATATAAATTGGCCAGAAGAAGGACTGGGAGAAATTTAGAACGCAACAGAGGAGAACACAGGGGTTAATTAAGAGGGGGGGGGGGGGGGGGGGGGGGGGAAAGAGCATGAAAGAAAGCTTGCGGGGAATTTAAAAACTGACTGTAAAAGTTTCTATGGGTATGTAAAACGGAAAAGATCATTGATGACAAATGTAGGTCCCTTGCAGTCAGAAACAGGTGGATTTATAATAGGAAACAAGGAAATGGCGGAACAGTTAAATGAGTACTTTGGTTCTGTCTTCAATGAGGAAGACACAAACAATCACCCAGAATTATTAGTGGATCGAGGATCTAGTGGGAGGGAGGAACTGAAGGGACTCCACATTAGTCAGAAAATGGTGTTAGGTAAACTGTTGGGACTGGAGGCAGATAAATCCACAAGGCCTGAAGGTCTGCATCCCCGAGTACTCAAGGAAGTGGCCCTAGAAATCGTGGATGGTCATTTACGTGGTGGTCATTTTCCAATGTTCTCTCGACTGGATCAGTTCCTGCGGACTGGAGGGCAGACAATGTAACTGCACTTTTTAAGAAAAGAGGGGGATTGATTGGCAGACAGGAAGCAAACGGTAGGAATTAATGGGTTATTTTCAGAGTGGCAGGCAGTGACTTATGGGGTGTCGCAAGGCACCCCAGTTGTTTACAACATATATTAGCGATTTAGACGAGAGAATAAAATGTGATGATGGTGTCACATTTGTTTTGTTTTGCACTATATTGAGTTTTGTTATTTAATGATTTTTTTTTGTTTGTTTATTATATGATCTCTTGAGTACTGTGTGTACAGACCTGTTGTGCTGTTGCAAATAAAAATACCATTGCTCCCTTTCAGTACAGATGACAATAAAACACTCTCGACTTCTGATCAAGACATTGTCTGCAACAGGTTAATTTTCTTGATATCAGCCAACACTTAATTGGGCTCACTGCCCTTGAACAGGGGAGGAGACAGGGAAAAAAATCTGAAACTGATTCATTTAGTCCTACATTTGGGATGGCAGTTGAGGTTGATGCCTATTATGAGTTGAATACCCTGCTGATAATCATTACTAAAAGATGGCCATGCTGGGAGATATATCCCAGCACGTGCCAGCAAGGGTGAAATTAGTCCTTTTCAGCAAAAGGGATCAGAAACTGCTTACACTGCACTGTGACTGATCTTCTATTCCCTTGAAAGGCAGAACAAAACATATTCAGAAAGTTCAGTTTTTTTTTAAAGTGAACTTTCTTTCACTTGCAACCCCAATTTTCGCTAGTTTGCATGATTTATGTTTTAATTATGACCAATCCAGGGTTTAGTGGATTAGCTGTGGGCTGGTATTAATACCTTGGCTGTAGGCGCTGATCATTTCTCACCTTGGTCCGGTACATCTGTCTCACTGCTCACAGAGCCAACTAGCGCGAGAAGTGGAACTCCCCCTCCTCAGTCTGCCGGGCATCATATTCAACAGAGAGGCAGCGGGGAAGGGCAAAAAAGATTTCCTGCGCACACAATATGCACAGACATACGCCAGCTTCTGCCCTCAGCTCCATCATTTAAGGGTTAGCCACCTGGATTTTAAAACTGACACTCGTTTCTAAATCCTGCAACTTCTTGCAGCCCTCCAGCTCACTGACTGCTCCACAGCTTTCCCTACTCTGGTCTTTTGGAAATCCCTGAAGTTATTGATGGTTGCCTAAATTCTGGAATAACGTCTTTGGACTTCTCTGCATCACTCTCCTATAAAGCTAACCCCCCCCCCCCCCCCGACTATGGTGGCGCTGTGGTAGAAGGGCAGCGTTAGAGTTACCGCCTTACAGCGCCAGTGACCCGGGTTCGATCCTGACTACAGGTGCTGTCTGTACGGAGTTTGAACGTTCTCCCCATGACCTGCGTGGGTTTTCCCCGGGAGCTGCGGTTTCCTCCCACATTCCAGAGCCGTCCAGGTTTGTAGGTTAATTGGTTTGGTAAAATGGTAAATTGTCCCTAGTGTGTGTAGGATAGTGTTAATGTGCGGGGGTCGATAGTCGGCGTGGACTCAGTGGGCTGAGGTGGGTTTCCGCGCTGTATCTCAAAACTAAACTCAACTATATGTTCACAGGGTTTAATTTGATTATACATGATGGAGTGTTTTACTGTGCTAAGGGCTGCAAAAATGCAAATGTTGGTCCTGTTGGGGTTTACAGTAATTAAAGGTTAATCTCCAGGATAATGTCATGTGCAAATCCTAAGAGAAAAATCAGTGATATTAAAAAGATTTGTGAATTTGTTTCCATAATTTCCTTTTGACACAACTGTCTAGAAAAACGTTAAGATTTGTAAAATTACTGTTGAGTGGAGAAGTTAGGGACAGAGGTAGGGGTGTCATATGATTAACTTTTTAGGAATACGTCCGATCAAATTGGCTACATATCCTCATATTCCCCAGGGAGCTGCTTCTTTTCCACAGTTCAAACATAATTGACCACAATGGACCTTTGTGGGCTCCATCTTTCCTTGATTATCATTGCTTTTTGCATATCTTCTTTTTATTTTTCCTAAGTACCGTCTATACCTCCCGTTCCCCTTTCCCCTGACTCTCCGTCTGAAGAAGGGTCTCAACCCGAAAATCCACCTACTCCTTTTCTCCAGAGATGCTGCCTGACCCGCTGAGTTACTCCAGCTTTTTGTGTCTGCCTTTGGTTTAAACTATCACCTGCAGTTCCTCATGTGTAGGATAAGAAATGCAAATGCTGGTTTAAATCAAAGATAAACAAAACATGTAAAGTAACCTGCAGTTCCTCCCTACACAATTGAGTAATATTTTAATAGTGTGCATTTTGGAAAAGGTCAGTAAATTGTTAGAAATTTCCATCTCTGGGATCGGAGGCAAAGATGGTTCAAGATCAACGTGAGACAAAAGCTGCAAATCTTGATGTCAAGTCGTGAATGAGTTAATCGGCTGGCAAATGCTCAGACATTTTTAATGAACCGTGGGGGATTTTCAAATGAGGGCAGGCCGCTGGCTGCAGCCTATGGTTGAGAGTTGTAAATGAGATAGGATTCAGACGGAAGCTACGGTGCTCCCATAAGGAGTGGGAGGGAAGCAGTCATTAGTTTTCATACAAGAGCTTTGGCAGACTCCAGGAAAGAGGTTCAGACTGACTGCTGAGCAATCTGTCCACGGACACAGCTCACTGCAACCTGGCAAAGGAAACGTTTGGGAATTGAACGAGGAGTGCGCTGGAGAAATGGAGCGGCTTATTTGGAAGGAGCACCTCTAAATCACGACAGTCACACATTCTTTGTCCACGACAATGATCCCACAAGTTAAAAAAGGACGGGTGAAATTGCTGATTATTTCTCGTTCATTTAAACCATCTGCCCCACAGCTTCCCACAGTTCTTATCCCTCATTCCATGCGATGCAGATCCAAATAACCTCAGACCCCTGCTCTCACATTGAGTTCGCTCCTCATGCTTTTAAATCTATCCATGTCCTTTTCCACCCTATCTCTGTTAATTCCTATTTGCTCCTTCTCATTGCCGCTTTCCACCCTTCCTCCGTGTGAAATAACACCTGGAAGAAGCAGGATGGGGAATTTCAAAGTCCATCCACAAGAGTGGTAGCGCCATCACTGACAGGGCTGGCCAAGTCCTGAGCAACAATGATGCTAGATTTTGTCTGCAGCAGGCATAGAGTGAAGCAACAGGAAAGATAAACTGATTTGATCCCTGTCTTTACCAAAGTACCTGTGGCAGATCCTCGCACAATTGGAGAGCAGTCCTGAACTACTATCTACCTCATTGGAGACCCTCGGACTATCTTTAATCGGACTTATCTTTGGATGACAATGGGGATAACATGGTTAGTAAATTTGCAAATGACACCATCATCAATGGTACAGTGGATAGTGAGGGAGGATTATATGTTTACCCTGGCTTTATCTTGGATGACAATTATATGTTTACTGAACGGTCTTGATCAACTAGGGAAGTGGGCCCAGGACAGTTGCGAGGTGATGCATTTTGGTAGGTTAAAGCAGGAAAGGACTTACACTGTAAATGGTTGGGCACGGAGAGCGTTGAAGATCAAGGAGCCATTGGGTGTAGGGACACATTTCCCTGAAAGTGGTTACAGATAGACAGGGTGGTGAAGAAGGCATTTGGCATGCTGACTTTGAGTATTGAGTACAGGAGATGGGACGTCACGGTACATCAAGACCTGGTGAGACCACATTTGGAATATGGTGTGCCATTCTGGTCATTCTATTGTAGCAAGGATGTAATTAAGCTGGAAACGGAAGAGTAAAGATTCACCGGGAAGTTATCAGGAGGGCTTGAGTTATAAGAAGATGGATGGATAAGCTGGGGCTTTTTCACTGGCGGGTAGGAGGGTGATGGGTAACCTTATAGAGGCATCAAAACCATGAGAGGCATAGATAAGGTGAATGGTCACAGACTTTTCCCAAGGGTAGAGGAGTCTAGAACGAGAGACGGCACAGTGGCGCAGCTGGCAGCTGCTGCCTCACTGCGCCAGAAACCTGGGTTTGATCGCAATCTCAAGGGTTTGCACGCTTTCCCTGTAACCCACTTCCGTGTGCTCCGGTGTCCTCCTACATTCGAAAGATGTGTGGATTTGTAGGTTAATTATCCTCCGTAAATTGCCCCTAGTATGTAGGGAGTGGATGGTCGTGGTGATCTCAGTAGGCCGAAGGGGCCTGTTTCCATGCTGTATCTCTAAACTAACCTAAACTAAATTAAACTAGAGGGCGTAGGTCTAAGATAAGTGGGGAAAGAATTAGAGAGCGACCTGGGGGGATTCTGTTCACACAGAGGGTGGTGAATAAATGAAGGAACTACCAGAGGAACCTGTACAAGTGGGTACACTGGTAATGTTTAAAATATATTTAGACATGAACATGGTTTAGAGGGTTTATCAGAAATCCTCTTAGCAGGTGTATGAAAGGTTTATGAAGGAATATGGGCCAAACACAGGCACAAACACTAGCTATGAAACACTTGGTTGGTGTGGACAAGGTGGACCTGGTCCATGCAGTATCATTCTACGATTTGATAGTCCTCAAGTCAGGAGTGCGATAGAATATTTGGTGAAGCATTTTGTGGGGTTTAACAATGTTAAAGGCATTGTAAAAATATTACGGACAGGCTAGATAATGATCATTCACATGCTCAGCGCTATGCTCACTTAAGTATGCTAAAGATAGACACAAAATGCTGGAGTAACTCAGCGGGACAGACAGCATCTCTGGAGAGAAGGAATGGGTGACGTTTCGGGTCGAGCTCCAGGTTTTATTGTCTATCTTCGGTTTAAAACAGCATCTGCGGCTCCTTCCTACACATTAGGTATGCTCAACATGGTCAGAATGAATGGTTGCCATCGAAGACCAGAGGTGCGGTGCCACTGATATCAGACCCTCGATGGGAGGTTTGTGATGGGCAGGGCGGACCGTAAGAGAGAGGATGGTGCAGGCGTGTAAATTCAACACAGTCTTTGATATTCAATTCAATTCAGTGTAGTTACATTGATGCGTTTGCACGAGGCTCTGGAAACACACACTATTGGAGGAGTAACAGACATTGCAATATTCAATTTTTCTTTTTTTCCTTCTGCCTACTCATCGCCAGAGAATGATATTTTCGAGATCCCTCACCTGAAAACATTGCAATTTCTAAACACGTCAATTCCTAAAGTGCAGTTTAATTTTATACACAGGTTTCTTACTCCAGCTGAACGGTACTGCTATAAGCACATAGGATCTCTCATTTTATCTTTCATTTTCCCTCGTTCCCCATTCACCAAACTCATTTCAGGGAAAGGAACTGTGGAGCAATCAGAGCAAAGATAGTAACAGAAATATGCTAATGATATAAATTTACTTTTAAATACAGAGGAAGAGGCGTCAAGGGGCACCTTAATTAATTGGTTTGCTGGACAGCTGAGATGTCAGGCACAGCCTCCAGCTAACGTCCTTTCAAGTGGGTATCAGTCCCATGTAACTCTTTGACAGAAACACGATGATCTGAATAACATCACTCCTGCGTTCAAGGATTCCCACGTCAATCTCTTTTTTTACAGTTAATGGGATTTTGGTCCCACGTAGGATTTTCAAGGATGGATTCTAGAGGTATGTTCGTACAATAAATCCTGATGATGGAAAATAGCAGGTTACAGGAAAAGTTAAAATAGATTTTACAGCTACCTGGTTGATTCAGTTGCGTGGGGATGGTGTCACATTAACTCACAAAATGATCGCGAGTGAGAAAATGCAGGGCATCCTTCCTTGCCGCAGATTGAAACAAAGGACACCATTTTCCCCACACAGCTCGTGATTAAATACTTCACTTCCCTCCAGCCAGGCCCATCACCACACCTCATCCTAATGGTTCAATAAGAAATGGCCAAGTGATATTGATAAGACAGGCAGTGGACTAAAATGTGGCTGATTGAATCGAATGTCAACAAACGTGTGATAATACATTTTCACACCCTGCTGAGGGAGAGCAGAGGGCTGAAAAAGGCAGTTTAGCAGTATATCAAAAGGAGCATCACAGCTGGATAATCCTGCAAAATAACCAAAGGAATGTTACGCTTTATCTCAGGAAGTACAGAATAGCAAAGGTAAAAGATGATGTTAAATCAAGATAAGGCTTTAATAAGTCTCGGAGCACTTTATGCAGTTTAGAGCTTCACACGAAAGAAAGGATGTGGAAGAGTTAGAGAGGGTGCAGCTTAGATTCTTGGAGATTCTGCCAGCCACGAGGAAATGAAAACAGATAACAAAGAAACAGCTGGTTTCCAATAAAGGAGCATGGTAAGAATCAAGATAACATAATCAAGAGAGCATAGAAAAAAAACTGATCCAGGCAGAGTTGGAAGGCAGTAGAACTCATTTCAGGACACTTGGTTGAAGTCGAAACGATGTCAACATTTGAGATTAGATGGTGAGATAGTAAAGGATTAGTGGGAACCAAAGGGGTGAATGTGATTGAGACTTTTTACTAGGATGGCGATTAAAAGGACTAGTTTGGCCAAATGGCCGAAATTCATCTTTACAGGCTTGGTACCTTCTCATGCCTCAATGACCTTAGCCAATCCTGGTGCTGAGATAATTGGCCACCAAGGACATCATACAATCCTGATTTTTAAAGGAGGAACTGCAGATGCTGGAGAATCGAGGGTACACAAAAAGCTGGAGAAACTCAGCGGGTGCAGCAGCATCTAAGGAGCGAAGGAGATAGGTGACGTTTCGGGTCGAGACCCTTCTTCATCCTGATTGATTGGTTTCAAACTTTGACTTCATCAAGGAGTCAATGGAACTTATCAACCTGATGATCATGTTCTTGCGTGTAGGAAGGAACTACTGGTTTATACAAAGATAAACACAAAATGCTGGAGTAACTCAGCGGATCAGGCATCATCTCTGGAGAAAAGGAATAGGTGACATTTTGAGCCAAAAATCTTCTTCAGATTGAGAGGAAGGACTTAGACTTCCTCTTAGTCTGAAAAAGGGTCTCGACCCGAACATCATCTATTCCTTTTCTCCAGAGATGCTGCCTGACCTGCTGAGTTACTCCAGCATTTTGTGTCTATTTTCGATCATGTTCGAGGCAGTGATAGATCTTGAATCAACCATTACTCTTCATTCTGTTGGCGCTCTCTGGGATAAATGACAAATTGGAATGCAAATCAGGTCACAATTTTATGATGATTTTGTTTTTCTTTCCTTGCCCTTAAGACATGGGCCTCAAAATTGTGTTTTACAATTCAATGTTGTTCCCCGGAGTGGAACATGGCAACGATCGCTTCTGGGTCATTTCCCGTCACTCCAGAAATGTGTCTGGTCATAAGTCACCCTGGTCCGGCTGACATCATTTACGATGGGATGGTTTCATTTCCAGTCAAACACTCTGAAGCATGCTGGGAAATAGGATAAATTGTCCTGGGAATGACTATTGTTGATAATTCCTGGGATCATCCAGTTTTGAATTATGACTTTTTACCTTTTCACCTATTTACCTTTAATCCCTATACCTACCCATCCTAGCCACAACACAGCACTAAAACTCATCAGCTCACAGGTTTAGCTCCTGGCCCCCCAAGGTGCAGGCCCCTAACGCCACCCCCACCAATCCTCTGATCCATTTCTCACTGTGATTCCCGATCCTGTAACACGCCAGCTGTCTCAAGGCCATGATGCCTCTTTTCCAACCTTCTCTTGCCCCTTCCCCACACAAGAGATCCTCTCAAAGCCCCAACCCCACTAACAGGTCAATGACTGTGCCAAAATGATACCAACTCTTACCCGCCTGCACATAATCCATATCCTTCCATTCCCTGCATATTCATATGCCTATCCAAAAGTCTCTTAAATGCCACTGTCAGATCTGCCTCAACCACCATCCACGGCAATGAGTTCAAGAACTCACCACTTTATTTGATTGATATATATGTCTTGGATATTAGAATACACAGTAGCAGTTCTAATCGAAGGTAGACACAAAATGCTGGAGTAACTCAGCGGGTGAGGCAGCATCTCTGGAGAGAAGGAATGGGCGACGTTTTGGGTCGAGATCCTTCTTCAGACTGATGTCAGGGGAGGGGGTGGGACAAAGATAGAATGTAGTCGGAGACAGTAAGACTAGTGGGAGAACTGGGAAGGCGGATGGAGAGAGAAAGCAAGGGCTATCTGAAGTTAGAGAAGCCAATGTTCATACCGCTGGGGTGTAAATTACCCGAGAGAAATATGAATGTAGAAGGGTAGAATGTTGAATATAGAAGTTTGAAGAAGGGTCTCGACCCAAAACTTCACCTATTCTTCCGCTCCATAGATGCTGCCTCATCCGCTGAGATTCTCCAGCTTTTTTGTCTACAAGCGAAATATGAGGTGCTGTTCCTCCAATTTGTGCTGGGCCTCACTCTGACAATGGAGGAGGCCCAGGACAGAAAGGTCAGGTTGGGAATGGAGGGGGAGCTGAAGTGCTGAGCCACCGGGAGATCAGGTAGGTTAAATTAGGTAGATCAGTTTTAAATTAGCTAAAGATACCAAACCAATGAACCTATGTCAGTGATACTGACATGGGATATCAGAACTGGAGGACAAGTGACAGGTAGAATTTAATAAAGAAAAGTGTGAGGTTATGCATTTTGACAGAAGAGATGAGGAAATGCAATGCAGATTTAATGGCACCATTTCTAAAGTGTGCGTACGAACCAAGGGACCTTGAGGTTTATGTGCATAGATTTATCAAGATAGCACGACACATTGAGAGAGCAGTTCACAAAACAATATGGGATAGTGAGTAGTAGAGAAGTTACCCTGAACATATTAATCTCTGATGAGGCCACAACTAGGTAATTGTGTCTACTTCTGATAATAGACAATGGACAATAGACAATAGATGCAGGAGTAGGCCACTTGGCCCTTCGAGCCAGCACCACTATTCAATGTGATCATGGCTGATCATCCCCAATCAGTACCCTGTTCCTGCCTTCTCCCCATATCCCCTGACTCTGCTATTTTTTAGAGCCTTGTAGAGCTCTCTTTTGAAAGCATCCAGAGAACCTGCCTCCACCGCCCTCAATTCCACAGACTCACCACACTGTGAGAAAAAGTGTTTCCTCGTCTCCGTTCTAAATGGCTTACTCCTTATTCTTAAACTGTGGCCCCTGGTTCTGGACTCCCCCAACATCGGGAACATGTTTCCTGCCTCTAGCGTGTCCAAGCCCTTAACAATCATATATGTTTCAATGAGATCCCCTCTCATCCTACTTTAGGAAGAACACAAAGGTCCTTGAACGGCAAAAGAGATTTAACAGAATGTTTACAGAAATAAGGGATTTTGGCTCTGAGGATAATTTGGAGAATTATCTCCTTGAAGCAAAGGAGTTTCAGTGGAGATCTGGTAGAATTGTACAATAATTAGATAGGTTGGATAAGATAGACAAAGACCCATTCACTGATGTTGCAAGGACTAAGAAATGCAGAGTTAGTATTCTGAGCGAGAGTGATTTGAGAAGGAAGCGAGGACGATTTTAAAAAATGCAGTGAGTGGTAATGACCTGCAATTTGCAGCCGACCAGTGAAGTGGAAGCAGAGGTGATCAATTATTTCAACAGGAAATTAAATAGGCATTTGAGCCACGTAAATTTGCAGTGCCACAGGAATAGAGTGGGAATGGGACTGAGTAAATTGCACTACAGAGAGCTGACATCAACCCAATAACCCAAATGGCCTCCTTCTGTTCAATAACACTTCTATGGATATAGTCCTCTGGCAGCCAGTCTTCCCTCAGCTCCCAAGCTTATTAAGTTGATCTTGGTCCCAGGTGGTACACTGTGGTAGTCTGCTATCAAACATCAACATCACACTGTAACATCTGTCCTGTGCACCCAATTGGATACACTGGCATTTCGAGGTCATTTTATAATGTCATCACTTTGCTACTAATCAGGAGGGATCAAGAGATAGCTGACAACTGAGAAGGGCTTCAGGTGTGGTGAAGATCAGCAACGATCTTACTGAACGGTCGGACAAGTTTTGGGGGTCGGATATTGTGTTCTGTGCGTAATCTTGTCATCTCAGCATTTTCCAGATGTGCAGCAATACTGTGTTTTGATGGGATGTTTGACTGTGTGGGGCATTCACCTGTCTTCAGATTCATACAATGTCGAAGTACTCCAAATGCGGCCTCACCTAAAGGGCCTGTCCCGCTTGGGCGTCATTTGCACGTAATTTACGCGACACAATTTACGATGCGCGCATGGTGCGCACTACACACGCACGGTGCGTGGTGACGTAGGTTTTTGCGACGTACAAAATCTTTGTGTGCCATCTACTTGACGTGCAAATGACGCCCAAGTGGGACAGGCCCTTAAGTCCTATCAAGCTACATCATGACTTCCCAACTCTTATATTCAGTGCCCCTAGGGGGAAGACAAGCATACCACCTTCTATACCTCCTCATCTACTTGTGCCATAATTCTAAGTTATTTTGTTGTGCATACAAGATTAACTGCCACCTTCTATGGGCAAAATGAGATGAGAAGACGTCAAGGGCACTTTGAACTACAATGCATAGTCCCCCAGATTTAAAGCAGCTGACAGAACACAAAGCAAATTTGAAACTTTCATGACCTTCCTTTTTTTACCATAGTACAGAAAATCTATTTCTCCCCCCAACTGAGATATGATGAGGTGGGAACGACATATTAATCTGATAATGAAGAAACAAAAAATCATTAAAACACCAGTTCCCCTCCCTAACAGAACTGATGAGTTAAATGCCATTCCAGTTCGGAGATGCAGTGTTAATCTGGAGACGAGCAGGCGTTGCAGAAAGCTAATTAATATAACAGGAAAAGCAGGCAAAGGATATCTGTTTGTATTTCAGGAGTCAATAAAGCGGAAAATTAATCGGAAATTGTAATATTGATGGCATTTACTCTATGGTTATCAGACTATTTATTATAGCTAGAAACATCAACAAAAATGGGACTTGTTTCTATTATTGCAGAACATGGGCACATCGGTTGTGCTCATCCCATCAGCACTAGACTTCTTTATTACCCTACAAAATGGGACCTGTCCAGTTGCATGCATAATATAAATCACTACTCTACATGCAGTGAAGTGGTACCAGACAAGGCAGCTGGAAACATTGCCTTTCACCACAATGCATATAATGAGAATGCCATGCTCTAAATATTGTTTAATGAGGCGCACCCATCCTGCTAAACTACCCGTCCATCACTGTGAGTTACATTAGAGTACTCTAACACCATCGGATTGACAGATTGATAGGGCCAAAGGGTCAAACGTTAAGACGGATTTACGAGATGCGGTAGGGTTAGTGTATTGTGCATTACTCGGTCATTTTTTTAAATTAAGGATGAAAACTTGACTGGAATCCAGTTTCAGCTGGGGAATGGAGCCACTGTATATCTTCCTTTCCCTGGGTTACAAGCACAGGGCATGATTATTACACATTATTTCATTGAGTAGTATAGGGCGTATATAGTCGCAATGAGCCATGCGGGCTCTACCAGCTTATAATGATTGATATGTGGGGCATCCTAGTTTTACATTGTGGGAAATGCATGATATCAGGTTACATTGAGATGTATGGGGTACATTCTTGATACAATTAAGTGTTCTAAATATGTGTTACAATGAAGGATATGGAGTATTTCAGGATTTAATGAGGCATTTGGGATATTTCAATATTAAAGTGAGGAGTGCAGGTTCTATCTGTGTCACGTGTAGGATGTGGGGCATATCTGAGGCATATCTGTGCTGGCGTGAGGAACAGGAGTACAGTAGAGCTACTTTCAACGGTGTGGATTTCATCAAACAGTTTCTTTGTGAGGGTGTGGGGTAAATCAGTATAGCACTTAGGGCTAGAATACCATGTATCAATGGTACATGTAGGTTGTGAGGTATATAGGGTTATGCTGAGGGTATGGAGTATGTTATTAGTGTGATAGTGAAGTATATGGTTTATGAAATGAGGCATACAGTATTACAGTGAAGCAATGTGGTCCTCACACCACACAGAAAAACTATTCTGCTATATCGGCAATATCATAGTGTGGAAAAATAAAAATCTTCCGAGATTGGAAACCTGAAATAAAAACTGGAAATACTCAGTAGATTAAACAATGTCTGTGGAGATACAGGATGATAACAGAATGTTCCGGTGAATAGCATTGGGTATATCGGAGTGTGATACTGAAGCTTGTTGGGTTCATCAATGTTATGTTGAAGGATGTGAATGATATGGGAGAGTGTCATTGGGAAAGGTGTGATATATGTTTTATTGTGAAGAATAGGGTATATTAAACAACGAAGGGCATGGATATAATAGCATGTGTTACAGTGAATTTTTTGGGATAAATTAGATAATGAGCAATGTAGATATATTGCTGAACATTACAATTAGGAGCAAGGGACATACAAAACAAGTAAAATCTTCCAACATCAGTATCAATGTTCACAAAAGAAAATAGGTTGAAAGAGGAGGTATATCTCCAGAAAGTTCATTACCTACACTTCAAAATGGAAAGTCGAAGAAGCTTGTCAAAGAATACAAAACCAATTAGTTCCTCATCGCCTCTGTTCTGTCATATTTTCTAAATGGCCACTTTAATTTCTATTCAAGGTAGTTACAAATTTATTGTTAGAAGTAAATTTGAATTTATTATTGTAAATTCACACAGGCTCTGAATCCCTGCACTAACTTAAGTGTGAAATCTGCATAGTGATGATGTTAAACCTTGGCAGAAAACAGCCCATATAATTATGCATAGTTATCTTCTTTACCTCAAATGTGAGGTCACGAAGAGAAAAGTTCAATGCAGAGGTTTTGTGGAACGTTGACCCTCTCCCCTGAAATGGCGTTCACAAGACAAAACTGTCCCCAATTCAGCAGAAATTGGTCATTTCATTCCAAAAAAGCCAATCGGGATGAAGATTAACCTTGTTATACTGGCCCATTGGAGAAGCATTTCACATGGGATGTATTGTTCAAGATTCATCAGAACTTCTTTGTTTCTTCGCAGGAAAAATGTTCCCAATGTTGGGCGAGTCCAGAACCAGGGGCCACAATCTTAGAATAAAGGGGAGGCCATTTAAGACTGAGGTGAGAAAAAACTTTTTTTACCCAGAGAGTTGTGAATTTATGGAATTCCCTGCCACAGAGGGCAGTGGAGGCCAAATCACTGGATGGATTTAAGAGAGAGCTGGATAGAGCTCTAGGGGCTAGTGGAGTCAAGGGATATGGGGAGAAGGCAGGCACGGGTTATTGATAGCGGACGATCAGCCATGATCAAAATGAATGGCGGCGCTGGCTCGAAGGGCCGAATGGCCTCCTCCTGCACCTATTTTCAATGTTTCTATGTTTCTGAACATCCTGCTCCCACGCTGTCTCCACTCTGCCAACTGGAATAATGATATCCAGATGGATTAATCCTGACTATACATGAATCAGACTTTTCATTTTGAAATGTTCCCTTTTACCTAAAATATTTGGGGTGGCACGGTGGTGAAGAAGTTGAGTTGCTGCCTTGCAGCACCAGAGACCCGGGTTCCATCCTGATTACAGGTGCTGTCCGTACGGAGTTTGTACGTTCTCCCCATGACCTGCGTGGGTTTTTTCCGGTTTCCCCCCACATTCTAAGGACGCACAGGTTTGCAGGTTAACTGGCTTGGTATAATTAAAAATTGTTCCTAGTTTGTGCCGGATAGTATTAGTGTGCGGGGATCGCTAGTCGGCGCAGACTCGGTGGGCCGAAGATCATATGGTCATAAGAGATAGGAACAGAATTAGGCCATTTGGCCCATCATGTCTGCTCCGCCATGCCATCATGGCTGATCTATCTCTCCATCCTAACCCCATTCTCCTGCCTTCTCCCCATTACCCCTGACACCCGCAAGGGCCCGCTTAGGCGCTGTATCTCTAAACTAGACTAAAAGTAAAATGTTTACATTCCCATGATTATTTTCCTCATGTTTTTCTGTTCACAGCAATGTGCGGGAGATTGGTCATTTGCTGCTGAGGCTCTGCTGGGGCATAATACGTGACGGGAGGAGCTTTACGCTGCAAGTCATCGCGGTGCACACGACCGACAGTCAGGAAAGGATCGCATTTTCAAGCCTCGCCTAGCATGACCACAAAATTCATGCACAACTTGTGTTTGAAGCAACCAAGTGCACTGTAAGTGGGTCAGTTGCAGGGTGGAATGGAGCAGGTTTACAGGAACAACCAATTCCATTATGAATTCCAGTACATAGGATGACCTCTTCAATATTAGCAGAAAGAATATGCATAAATATACATATTAAACATCATCATAAACAGAAGTTATTTCTTCATAAATTTTAATTTGATGCTCTAAGGTGTTAAATAATACCCGTAATAATCTTGTAGGTGTGCATTAATTGATGATTAATATACTCCAGACCTAGTTAAAGCACTTCACCTTGTGCTGGGAGTAACGGTGATGAGCATTCATCATTCATGAAGGTACATTCATTTATTTCTCACTCCTTTATTAATGACAGTCTGAGAAAGACTTCCTTAGCTTCCACCTCCCCTAATAGGATGTGAGCACCATGTGCAAGGCATTGATGAAGAGGGCAACAGGGAACATTTGGAGGAGCCTCAGCCCTTTCCTGGTTGAACAGTGTACAGGGGCAGAAATCTGAGCCGGAATCGTGCCAAGGATGAAGGACTTCAATTATGCGGTGAGACTTGAAGCTGGGTGCAGCTTAAGCAAAGATTCAATTCACTTATATGAGGTTTTGACAAAGTGTAAAAGAAAAATTATTGCAGTGTCCATGGCCAGAGAAGACAGTTTTAAGATAACCAGCAAAAGAACCAGAGGGGGGGAATGAGAAGACCTGCTTTTAAGCAATTGGGCTGTTACAAATTAGAACACACTGCCCACACTTCAGTTGTAACATACAAAAAATAAATGGGAAAAAAAACTTGAAGGCAACAGGGAGGTTCGACCATTTTCATAGTTTTTACATATTGCCAGCACAGAAACAATGAACTCTTTGGCCTCCATCCACTTAGTACATCTTATGTACTGAAACACTTTATGTGGAAGGTGGGAGATGCAATAAAAGACTACTGACGCATTTATTTGGGAATCACATCACAATGTGATGCACCGAGTGGGTGGTGGGGCATTTTGCAGGAAACATGAGTATCCTGTTCGTGATTTCCCATTACCTCAATTTAGGTAGAAGCCATTCCATATTTCACAGATATAGTGTGAAAAAAGAGGGAAAGAAAGGAAGGAAAAAGGGAGTAAAAGAATAATTGAACACACTTATATTATACCTTTGAATATCACTGAACAGCACTGTATTGTTTCTCACTAAGGGAAAACAAATAATGGACATTCAAAAGTCATAGTCTTACAGGACACAGGCCCTTCGGCCCAACTTGCCCACACCGGCCAACATGTACACAATCCCATCTGCCTGTGTTTGGCCCATATCCCTCTAAACCTGCCCTATCCATGTACCTGTTTAAATATTTCTTAAATGTTGCGATAGTACCTGCCTCAACTACCTCCCCTGACATGCTCATTCCATACACACACCATTTCCCTTAGTCGAAAGGTCATGGGTTGAAATGTTTAATTCCCTGCATAGATGCTGCCTGACCTGCTGAGTTCCTCAAGCCGTTTGTCTTTTAGCTCAAGATTCCAGCATCTGCAGTCTTGTGTGATCCCTTTTAGTGATATTTAATCAAGGATAAAGTTTAATAAAATACTTCCCTGTCTATCTTGTGTCATGGGAGGTTTGCATCCTTTGAAGGGCCTCAGTTTAATATCTTTAAAATTATACATTTCTGACATTGAGGCACTCTAGCAGTACACATTCTAGAACATGGAGGTTTAGGGAAAGGGTAGGAATTGAGATCAATAAAGTAAATAGTTTAAATCTATCCCAGATATCCCATCGTCTTGTCTGAGAATTCTCTTTGTAAAACAAATGTTTTATTACATAAGGCATTAAAGCTTGAATGTTTAATAAATTATGCAAGTAGAATTCATGCTGATAAAATTACATTATGTGGCTGCCTGTGTTGACTGATCCTCTTCAAGCTGCTCATACAGTGCATGAAACAACACCCAAGAGGTACTGAGCTACCCGGCACATACACAACCGGAATAGAATCACACTGCTTAAACTCGAAAAGATGCTTTCATTTTACTGGGACAGGAGAGAAAATGTTGGCCTCCAACTAGTGTTCCCGTAGCAACCACATGGCTATCATAAATAGAAGGCCGAGAAAAATATTCTGAAGCGTTTCGTCTTTCTCTTTTTTCCTCCTCCAGTTCACTGATTCATCTCTGTCGCTGCAGAATTCTACTGAGCTCTCTCTCCTTGTCTGTCTTGTTCCGTTTTTAGTTCTCAAGCTCCCTTTTCAACCCTCACTATATTTTAACTTATGCTTTATCTGCTTTATTTGCTTTCCTCTATTTTGTCCCTGTTTCCAGCCATTTTCTTTTATTTTGTGTTTTTTCTCATTTGCTTTCTCTCTTTAGCTGTCTTTTCTTCATTCTTCTTTTCCTGTCTCATACATTTCCCTCGCATAATTTTTTCTCTTCATCTTGCCGCCTTTTTGCCTCGCACCTTTGCTCTATTGTTCACGTTCTCAATGTTTCTGCGTATTTTCTCTTTCTTTTCTCTTTCAGATCTTTTATTCCTTCTATTTTTAACCAAATGGATGTTTTCCCTTATAACTCCACCATTGCAAACTTGCCCTCCCATCTCTCTCTCTCTCTCTCCCCTCAGAATCCAAAAGTCCTAGTTATTTGTTCATTTTACTTAAAAAGGAAAAATAAATCTGTTTAGTTTTCGTACACAAAGGTCTATTTTCAGAATCCCCTTGGTTGCAGCCATGGCAACAGGATCAGAACCAGTCATCCCATGCTGCATTTAACCTGCAGTAACTCCACTTGTCTTTTGGGGCTAGTGTTCCAATTTTCCAATTTTGTCCTAACCTTCATTCCGAAAAAACACCAACTCATGATCCAGACAACCCTTCAGTGTCTCACCAGGTTTCTCACTGCTCTCAAAACTGTGTACCAGCAAAGCATTGAACTATGTACTGCATCACATCCAAGTCAGCTCCTATTCTCAACTGACATTTGCATAAAGCGTTGTGGAGCGGTTGTGGCTGACTAGTGATAATGAGCAAGAACTTTGGCTGAATACTTACCTCTCCAGCTGAGGTGCAATGATTTTGGAGCCTTGACTTATGCTGTGACAGATATCAGCAGACCCAGTACCATCCAAGTATCTCACCGTTTTCAACACCCCCCCCCGTAGTTTCCGCTCACTATATCTCGGCAATCTCTTCCACATCTATAACCCCTAGAATATGTCCAGAAACCGATGCCCAACTCCCAAACACTCCCACAAAACCTGGCCTTGTGATCAGATTTAGCTGCTTTATCACTTGCCTTAAATTGCTGAGGCCCGAAGCTTTGGAATTCCCTCCCAAATCTTTTTCCTCCTCTTTCTCTTTCTCCCACCTCACCTTAAAGATGCTCCATGCAACTCATCTTCTTAATGAATTTGATTGATTTGTCTAAATATCTCCTTAAGTTGTTGTGAGTTGCCTTGGGCACACGGTAATGTTAAAGCTGCTTTGTGCAGATGTGAGATGTCGATGAGAACCTGAACTCCCAATGAAAGTCAGCAGTTTCAGGAGGAGCGGAAAATGGCAAAACAATAATTACTATATTATCAGACCCTTTCAGTGTTACAGCTTTGTAATTCACTTCCATGTATACATTATTCAACAATTTGTAGAACAGTGCAGTGACAATGAAAGCTTACTGTGTAACAACAAGGGATTATTATAATTAGTATTCCAATTTGTGGTAACATTACATCTTATACTATGAGCTCCATGCCTCCTCACCGTTCTTCCTTACCTCGAAGATGCCTTCCTACTTTAACACACATCATGAATTATATACAAAAAAGAGGCACTGCAAGATGCCATTCAGTTTGCCTGCTCATATTTATGCAGCACATGTCTCATCTTTTTCATCTAAATTACCTTTGTTCAACATCCCTTTTTTGGAACTAGTTTTTCAGTATTTGTGGTATAAACCGGTCATATTGTGTTGGCAATCTCCTGTCCAGTGGAAGCACTATTGTAGCATCACTGTAGAGACTGTTGCAAGAAGGCTCGCTTCATCAAAGCATTAAGAAGTAGGAGCAACAATGGGCCATTTACAGTTCTTCACCGACGATAGACACAAAAAGCTGGTGCCCTTAACTTTTGATATTCGTATCCTAATTTTCTTTTTCCATACATATAAATTGCCATACATATAAATTACCATTTCACCATTCCACCCTCAAGCAGGAGGGTGTAATAACAGCATGACGGCCAACATAGACACTCTCCGTTACAAACTTGGATCTA
The DNA here is from genome assembly GCA_035221665.1 of Okamejei kenojei. Taxonomy (NCBI): domain Eukaryota; kingdom Metazoa; phylum Chordata; class Chondrichthyes; order Rajiformes; family Rajidae; genus Okamejei; species Okamejei kenojei. The sequence goes on from CM069162.1 coordinate 23,961,481, forward strand.
GAAATCCATCACGGATAGAATTGATGGGAAATAAATGCAGACATTTAAAATAAATTATTGGAGAAAGAAAAATATGATTGAGCATTAATAATCATGTTTAACACTTAGCTGTGTTGGAAAGAATGGCAGATGCTGGTTTAAATCGAAGAGAGCCTCAAAATGCTGGAGTAACTCAGCGGGACAGGCAGCATCTCTGGAGAGAAGGGAGTGGGTGACGTTTCAGGTTGAGACTCTTCAGTTTAACACTTAGCTTCTGGCCTTGCAGTGAGCTTGAATATTGCAGGTGTTTGCAATCTAGAATATAAACAGAATATGTCTCCAAGACTCAACATGTCAAGCAAAGCCTGTAAAGAATGAGAGAGACAGACATAAGGCTTTGAGATGACCTTTCAGATGACAGGTTACCAACCTGAAAGATTATCTCCCCACATATGGTGCTTGACCTGTTGAATGTTGGTGATATTTTCCGATTACCTTTTACGTTGCAGCGTTGAACCCTGTTTTTGTGCCAGTAAATCCAACTGGAGAGCTATTCACCCACTGGTACATTTTGAGTCCATGTCACTAAACTGCCCCGAACTTTGGAGCAAGAGAGAAAAAGTATCATTAAAACTCAGTGTTGAGGATATCTTCACAAATAAACTCAGTCGTAGGCTAGGTGGGGAGTGGGGGAGGAGGGCAGTTCATCCCTCATATCTCAGTTTAAATCAAGTCCAGGTGAACCGCATGAACGTCTGTTATTTTTATTAGTTCTTTGGGTCCAAAATAAAATAAATTTGAGACAGTCACAACCTTATAGAGCAAGAACATTTTCCAAGAGTTCTTGGCTGACAGTTCTCCTCCAGCATCACTAATATCAATTACCTGGTCAATATCACATTATTGCTTCAAAGAGCTTGCTGCAGGCCAATTATCTACCATGCTACACGAAAACAGTAACTGCACTTCAAAAGTAGCTCTGGCTGTGAAGTGTTTTGGGAAGACATGAGGCTGTGGAGGACACTGCAAGAGTGTGGCTGTGAAAGATGTTGGTAGAGTTGGTGCCTTAAGGGCCTGTCCCACCAGCATGCGACTGCATGCGGCGAGCGCGACCTACTGTGGTCGCTTGAGCCGTACGGCCTCGCGTGGCCGGTCCCACTTCGATCGCCGGAGCCGTATGGAGTTGTGCGGAGCTGGTCCCGACATCGTGCGGGGCTCCGAAAAACGGACAGTGTTCAAAATCCCGCGCAGCAACGGCCGACAGGCCTGAAGCCGCATCGAGGACGTGCGCAACGTCTCAACGCCGTACGCATCGTCATGACGCCGTACGCAGCGTCTGGACACTCTACACAGCGTGTGGCGTTGCGCAAAGACTTCACCGCCCTGTGTGCCGTTGTGTGATGGCATCACCGCCAGACGCCGTGTGACGTCCAAATTCACTTGGCCCAGCTGATTGGTGAGTATGATGTCGGGACCAGCCCCGCACAACTCCAGACGCCTCCGCGGTTCGAAGTGGAACCGGCCCTGCGAGGCCGTACTGCTCAAGCCACCACGTTTGGTCCCGCTCACCGCATGCAGTCGCATGCTGGTAGGACAGGCCCTTTACAGCGCCAGAGACCCGGGCTCCATCCTGACTACGGGAGCTTGACTGTACGGAGTTTGTATGTTCCCCCCGTAACCTGCCTGGGTTTTCTCCGAGATCTTTGAAGATGTTTGTAGGTTAATTTCGAAAGATGTTTGTAGGATAGTAATTTGCTTGGTATAAATGTAAATTGTCCCTAGTGTGCGTAGGATAGTGTTAATGTGCGGAGATTGCTGGTCGGCACGGACTCGGTGGGCCGAAGGGCCTGTTTCCACTGCTGCATCTCTAAACTAAACAAAAAAACTTGTTCGCAGTTCTGACTACACATAAACATGCATCATAAAATGCGCCCAGAAGTGACACCAACTTCGTCATGTCCTGAGAAAGAGCATAGTTTGAAAAGTAGAAAAATGTCAATAGTCCTCCTGATGTTGGACATGAGGCAGTCTGTCAGTGCAGCGTTACTCTGCAAGTCAGCTGCATTGTACCTGAAGTGCAGTCCACAGTTCAATACCCCCATGTCGATTCCTTGTGTGTTTGATTCGGAGACTGTGAGTTGACAGATTCCCCAGCTCGACCGACAAGCACACTACAACAAATTCCAGTACTTGGAATGTCATTCTTTTAAACCGAGGAAAGAAAAAGAAAAAAATCACCCCATCACTTGAATAGTTTGCCTTTAATGGAGCACCAAATTCGAACAGAAAAGATGAATAAATTAAAAGCAAAGAAAGAGAACTGTTCAGAAGGTTGGCTGGTCATGTACTTATTTAAATACACAGTCCGTGATTAATCTGGAGATTACAGTGAATCACTGACAGTCATTCAATATCCTCGATAAATCTGCCCAACTATATTAATCAAATATTATGTTCGAGCCGTCATGGAATGATTATCCTTAATACTATAGGCTGTGGGAGTTGACCCATTTTATGATTGTTATGTAACCTTGGGAGGTCATTCCTCACTTCACATTTTCTCTTCTCTGAAATGTTTTGTTTGTGATTGAAGAGGTTCCAAGATTGATTGGCAATAGAAAGCAGTGACCAAAACACCTACTTGTGGCAAATTTAGTGAGCCGACATTTGATCCAGAACGGTCAACAATTCCCTGAAGCCAGCTTTCCATGTTAACAAGAGCTACCTAGGAGATTCTTCACAAGTATCCAGTAAAGTGTCGAGTTAAAGAATGGTGTGCTTTTCACTGGACATGCAAATGAAACTTCCATTGCCACTAAGAAAGAAATCTCGCGCTCTAAATCTGATATACTGTAAAAACAGAAAATGCTGGAAATACTGAGCCCAGACCATCACACAAACCAACCTCCCTTCCATTGACTCCATTTATACCTCGGCAAGGCCAGCAGCCTCGGCAAGGCCAGCAGCCTCGGCAAGGCCAGCAGCATAATCAAGGATATGTCACACTCTGGCCACTCCCTCTCCTCCCCTCTCCCATCAGGCAAAAGGTACTGAAACGTGTGAAAACGCGCACCTCCAGATTGTTATCAGGCAACTGAATCATCCTCCCACAACTAGAGAGCAGTGCTGAACTACCATCTACCTCATTGGTGACCCTCGGACTATCCATGATCGGACCTTGCTGGCTTTACCTTGCACTAAATGTTATTCCCTTATCATGTATCTATACACAGTTAATGGCTCCATTGTAATCATGCATTGTCTTTCCGCTGATTGGATAGCACGCAACAAAAGCGTTTCACTGTACCTGGGTACTCGTGACCATAAACTAAACTGTAACTGTGACTGTTAGAGAGAAACAGCTAATGATTCGTCATTAACCAGAAACACGCTTCCAAGCACGATCATCAGCCTGAGCATTAACTCTGTTTCACCCTCTATAGATGCAGCCTGACCTGCTGAGTAGTTCCACTATCTTCTGCGTTAATTTCCCGCTGGCCCACCGGCTGCCCAGTTTTGCTGGTTAATATCCATTCGTCTGGCTCTGCACATATTGTGGTCCCTTGCCTCCTGTTTCTTGCCAACCTGTGCGTGACTCATTTCCTGGATTTGAACCGACAGGGTGCCAGTGTGTGTGCTGAGCGATGAACTCTGCTTGAATTTCTTAGTCATTTGGTTTGGAAATCTTCAGAGCAGAGGCTGCATTCCAGTGTATTCCAGAAAGACCATCAGCCCAAAAATCAAAATGCATTTGGTCATAGCATGGAAGCTGATCCTTCAACCCACTTAGTCCATACTGATCATCATTCACCCATTTACATTAATTACATTTTATTCTCCCTACATTCCCATCAATTATTGCCAGTGGGGGGTAATCTGCAGTGGCCAGTGAAACTACTGAATGCAAACTACTTTCAAGCAGCACTAGAGATCAGGATAGAATTTAGATCGCTAGAAAAGTGAGACACCAGCTCTACCAGCCGCATCAAAGTGCACTTGGATTATCTTTCTCCGTCACTACCATAAATTATGAGCAGCTGAAAGCCTTATTTATGTCCGTGATACCTCTAGACTTGTTTATTCCAATAGCCTAGAGGCCAGCCGTCCACTTTCCATACATAAAGATCGGCTCATTACAAAGTCTACTCCCTACATTTGAGCTCTTCTAAAGTCCATACATCCATCACCCACTTGCTCACTCATCCGCACTGATTTCCAGTCTGGCAGCTCCTCATGCTTAAATGTCTCATCTCCGTTTCCAAATCCCATCATAGTTTTACCCCCTAAAAATCTTTGCAAATATTGAATTTCCCCAGGCCACTGTTAAAACCCTACATTATTCCAATTCACTTCGGAGTCACGTGAGTCACTACGGAGGACCGCGGGACCACGGGCAGGAAACAGCGGCCAACAACGCCTGAGCTGGCCATTGAGCATACAGTAGCCCCCGACTTCATACCGCTACAGTCAGGAGGACCACCGCGGACAGCGACGGCGGTCGTTTATCCCGCATGGACCGGATGGTGGAGCATTTGCTCCAACGTGACCTACTCCAGCAGGAGTCTGGTCTCTTCGCAGACCCACGGCAGTACCCTATTCAGGGCTGCCCAATGTCTCACCCTCCTCGCAGGGGAGCATTAGGAGTCAGGGCTGGGCTGACTCCTGGCTGAAGAACCCAACTTGCTGGGGGTGCAAGAAGACGAACTCCTGGGTATGATAACGAAGTTATCAATACCATCCCAGGAGGGACAGCCATTACAACCGCAGCTGGCAGCGAGTATCAATTATCTAACAACGCACCAGCTGCAGGAGCAAGTTATCACGGATACCACCGGCAAATACCTTGCTCCAGAGAACTGTGTGTCTCTCAATGTACCGGCAGTCAACAACCCCATCTGGGGGAACATTAGTCCCAGCATCAGGGCTCAAGAAATCAAGATGCAGAAGATATTGAAACTGCTAGCTGCAGGAATCACTGCATTTGCCAGATCTGTGAATGGCACTGATATGACGGATGAACAACTAGATGCTTTAGCACTGCTTTACAACATGCAGTTCGAAATTAACTGCTTCAGGAAAAGCACGATCCGTCCTACGCTCAACCCTAAATTCGCAGGGTTGTGCAAAACTAGCAGCACACCACCGCCTACTCTGCTGTTCGGAGACAATCTGCTGAAGCAGGTTAAAGACCTGGATGAAGAAGCAAAAGCGGTGGGCATGATCAAGGCACCGACTACTATCAGGTCAACAGTAAGCCGGCGGCAGCACCCCTATGCAACCACCAACAGGCCGCGCTACCATACCGACAGGACAGCGGGTGAAACTCCGAAAGCCGCACCATTCACGCAAAGGTCTTTTTAGGCCATGCCCCAGAGCGGCCTTCGTGGAAGATGCGCCAACCCCACACCACAGCGCCTCCACCTCCCAAGAGCCAAGGATGGAAGAAGCCGACTCAACGCCACCGGCAACCATGGAAGTAGGTGGGTCTGGTTGCCTTGGGAGTACCGCATGTACAACTTCACAAATAAGGGGTAGGTTATACCTGTTTAGGGATGCATGGAGTTCTATAACTTATGATCTCTTTATATTGCACAGTATTCAGGGATACAAAATTGAATTAATTGACAAACTCCTCCTACCAGTTCACAAATATGTACCTAGCCGGAAATTTGTGCTTTCTCAAAAAGAAAAAGTGGAGGGTCATGCAGAACTACTTAGATTATATTCTAAGTGTCGCTGTCATGGGACCGGCTGGTTGAGGAGCAAAAGAGTGATCCAGGTTTATCGGATCTGTCGACTGCGCGGTGCCTGAGGGGGATATGGATTCCACAAGGGGTATTTTCTGAGGAATAGCTTGCTGATGCGAAAGTGGTCTCCCTTGGATATATCAGGGCATGATGATTGGAGCGTGGTTGATCATATTGTGATACCTCGTCGGTAAAGGGACAAGATACTCTGTTTGGCTCATGATGGACCTCTGGTTGGACATTTGGGGGTCAATAAGACGTATGACTGTATCTTACAGAATTTTTTTTGGCCAGGGTTGAAAAAGGACGTGAAGCAGCACTACAGGTGTTGTCACATTTGCCAGGTGGCAGGAAAGCCGAACCAATCGATTGTTCCTGCGCCTTTATATCCAATCCCTGTGGTCGGGGAGCCGTTTGAACGGATTCTAGTTGATTGTGTGGGTCCTCTACCTCGGACGAGGGTGGGCAACAAGTTTGTATTGACAATTATGTGTGCGTCTACCCGCTTTCCGGAGGTGGTCCCTTTGCGTAACATTACTGCCTCTACCATTGCGAAGTCTCTCACTAAGTTTTTTTCATTGTTCGGTTTGTCCAAGGTGGTGCAGAGCGACCAAGGTTCCAACTTCATGTCAAAGGTTTTTGGTCAGGTAATGAAGTTGTTGGATATTGAGCATTGTAACTCAGTGCGTACCAGCCAGAGAGCCAAGGAGCTCTCGAGCGGTTTCACCAGACTTTGAAATCCATGTTGAGGACTTACTGCCTGGAGTTTGAAAAAGACTGGGATGAGGGGGTTCATCTCGTTATGTTTGCAGTGCGTGAGGTCGTGCAGGAGTCTTTAGGGTTCAGTCCTGCTGACCTGGTGTTCACGCATACTGTTTATGGTCCGTTGATGGTCCTGAAGGAGAAATGGTTGCAGGAGAATTCAAAACGTAGTATTTTAGACCACGTCTGTACTTTTAGGTCTAGACTGCGGAGGGCATGCGAACTGGCAATGGGTAATCTTGCTTCTGCTCAGTCTAGGATGAAGGGCTGGTTCGACAGGAAGGCTCTAGTAGGAATTTTTCTCCAGGTGACAAAGTCCTGGTGTTGTTGCCTATTCCTGGTTCCAGTCTGCAGGCTCGGTATAGTGGTCCCTATCAGGTGGTTAAGAAGGTTGGTGCAAGGGATTACGTTATTGGTACCCCTGATCATAGGACTCAGTAAGACTCAGCTCGGTCATATCAACATGCTGAAGCAGTACCATGAGCAGGAGCATGTACAGGTTGATGGGGAGGAGCTGTGTCCTTCGGTTTTGTCTAAGCCGGTTTTGGCTGTAGTAGTGCTGCCCCCTGACACGGGTGGTGATGTGGGTGAGGCACGAATGTCTGTGGCAGTGACGCAGGGAAAGCTGTGCAACTCTGAAGATTTGAAGTCGCTTCCCTTGCGGTTGTCTCATTTGTCTGAAAGTCAGCGGGATGATCTGCTTGCTTTGGTGGGGTCAAATGGGTCACTGTTCTCGGATGTGCCTTCTCAGACGCCTATGCTGCAGCATGCAATTGCTGAACCTAGTTGTAGTCCGTGGAGTTCTCCGTGTCTACTGGCTACAAAGGCTAATGGGGAGGACAGGTTTTGCATGGACTTTCGGAGGGTGAATGGTGTAACTAAGCCGGATTGCTATCCTCTTCCACGGATGGAGGATTGTGTGGATCATGTGGGAAGTGCAACTTTTGTGTCTAAGTTGGACTTGCTAAAAGGGTTTTGGCAAGTTCCTTTGTCACTAAATACTTTCTTCCTAAGCTTATTCAGCATCTTTGGGTGGGGGTGTTAGGTACTCCCCCCCCCCCCCCCCCCCCCCCCCCCCCCCCCCCCCCTCTGGTGAATGCTATGTACTTAACTCTTCTGTTTCTTTCCTGAGTGCAGGCCCCGTGGCTGGGAGTCAGGAATCAAGGGGTTAAGGGCTCCTGTACCCGATTGGCCAAGCTATGTCAGGTGACGGGTGACTCATCGTAAGCTTAAATACCAGAATCTCCCAGAATTCTCTCTCTCTTCGTCGACCCTGACTCATGAACAGACGGTGGTTTGAACTGCAGGAGGCCTGGCCACATGGCATAGAACTTTGTGTATTATTACCTACATTTGTCAATTAATATTGAATTGGGACGGATAAGGGCTGACCTGAGGGTTTTCGTGTATTTTGTTTAAGGGTTATTTCCATTTAGGCAGGTTAGAGATTCTAGTTCGACGGCCCATTGCGAGGCTGGCTGGAGCACTGTTATCTTTGTTTATTAGTTTATTCTTGTCCTTGCGTGGGTTGTTTGGATCAGGTTTGGGTTTTAACAAAATAAAAGACTATTTTCTTGAACTTGAGCCTGGTTTTTGACTATGTTACGCGGCTCTGAAGTACCTGCATTCGGGAGTCGTAACAACCCACGCCACACCGTACTAATTAAAAGTGAATCTAGTAAAGGCGTTCCCACAGTATTGTTGGATAGGGAGTTCTGGCGTTAGAAATCATTCAACATTTGTGAGTATGATAGGTAAAGTTAGTTGATTGCCATAAAAGATATGAAAAAAAAAACTTTCTCACAGCTATTTTCATGACCACGGGTTTGTACAAAGGCGGCGATTAACCTTTGAAGCTTTTACTATCGGATAATGAAGAGAAAAATGACAGAAAATGAAAAAAAACATACTGCCTTTTCCACCCTCAATGCATCTCAAAGTATGCCAAAATCAGCCGTGTTTTTTTAAAATTCCATCCGTAAGGAACTAACTACCGAGGAAACAGCATAGCTGGACTTGATCATTTGACCCAACATCACCGCATGGAATATGGGCAAACGTAATGGGGACTGTGAAGAGCTGCGAATGCACAAAATGAAAGTTAATAGATCCATGGGAACATGTTGCTCAGATGGTGAGCAAAGTCACCATGGTCTGCGGCTGATAGACTGATGGCAGCCAGCAGGGTTGCTATAATTGGGAACGCTGACCTTGCTGTAATGCAAACTTATCTCAGGTAGAGACTCAGGATTGAGTTTGCCCAAGCTACACTGCCAGCATGAACAATGAGAACTTGGGCACAGTACCAGAGCTCGACTGGCATCTGCCGAAGCTCACAGCAGCGAGCGGAGAGAGAGAAAAATTATCCCTAAACAAATAACCTCAGGCAAGCACACATGGCACTGGGAAATCCATTCCAGTAACCAGCCAGATCTCAACAGACTTGAATGCTGACAACGCTGAACAGATTTATTTAAGGTAGTATTGCAAAAATCCAATTTTGTGCATTGATGCTGCCTCACTCCTGAAGTTGAAAACTACAGATTTTGCACAGATTTTTCATTAAAACATAGAAACATAGAGGGTAGGTGCAGGAGCAGGCTATTCGGCCCTTCAAGCCTGCACCGCCATTCAATATGATCATGGCTGATCATCCAACTCAGTATCCCTTACCTGCCTTCTCTCCATACCCCCTGACCTCTTTAGCCACAAGGGCCACATCTAACTCCCTCTTAAATATAGCCAATGAACTGGCCTCAACTACCTTCTGTGGCAGATAATTCCAGAGATTCACCACTCTCTGTGTGAAATTTATTTTTTCTCATCACGGTCCTAAAAGATTTCCCCCTTATCCTTAAAACATCCGACATGTCTCTGCCAATTGAACAATTCAGAAGTTAATGGGTTAAAAGTAACTATCCCGCATTGCGTGCCTTCAAAGAAAACATTTGTAAACAATTTAATATTACACAATTGGAGGAAAGCACATATTAAAGTGATGAATGAAACAGGAACATTAATATGATAGAAATAAACATTCAGAGTGTATTTTGCTGGGATGCTAAATTGATGTTGCTATGTGATGGAGCTCAGTATCAGGGTTTCTCTTTTACCTCAGGCTCTGTTCCTCGCAGAAAATTGAACCTTTCATTCCATAAAAAATAATTACTCTCTGAGGAGGAGGAACTGCCTGCAAACGCTGATCTGACACAAAATGTCACCTTGCCACTCAAAAGGGCTTCAGTGCTTCAAATTGGTTTCTGTCCAAAGTCAGATTCCTTTTCATAATGGAGGTCATCTCTCCACAGAATTTGTCAGTGATCCCAAAACGACACAGAAGAAAATATCCGTCAGCATTTAAAAAAAAACAAGACTTGCTAAGACAGGATGAAGACCAAACTGATTGGAAAAGGTCACAGACTGAAACTCTGACATGATTTAAGTATTTTGAAGAGTTTAGAGAGAAATTGGCAGAATTCCCTTCTGTCAGTCTGCAACATACTTGCATGAGGGGGCGGAAAGAGACTTTGATGTTAAATTGCAAATTATAACTTTTCTGGAATAATTTTCTCTCCTGTCTTGCAGGAATATAGGAACAAAAGAAGCTATTCACCCCACTCCAGTCGACGCAAGCATTTACTTTATGTCCTGCCTTATTTTGTGCCCCATGCTTCCATCTGTTTAAACACTACTTTGACCCAAGATGGAGTCAGGATCGTGGACTTCCTTGCTCATCATTTCTGCGTGAGATTCTTTTAAGCATGAGGCTGAAGCCACCCCACAGGGCACCTCGGCCTTCAGGGCGCGGCCAACCGTAAGACCCAGCGAGTTGGCAGCCCACGGTCGGTGGACTCAGCGATTGCAAATTGGAAGGAGGGAACCAGCAGAGCCAGCGCTGCTTGTCCACTGAAGACTGAGACTGGGAAGACGGAGCAGGCGATGACGACAGCTGCAACCGGAGGTTCCCCCGGGGAGCAAAGGTGGAGGAGACTCCCAGTATACACTGTGGAGCTGAATGCCCGGTGGGAATCTGACAGCAACCCGGTGGATGAGCCGCCAAGAACAACCCAACAGACAGGTTGCCGAGAGCAAAGGGGGACCCGTCGAGGGTCACCCAAGAACAAGATGGTTCCCGGCAGGTGGGCCACCAAGAGCAAAGGGGGACCCGTCGAGAACAAAAGGCCCAAGAACAAAAGGGGGACCCGTCAGGCCAAAAGGGGGACCGTCAAGGCCAAAAGGCCGACCCGTCGAGAACAAAAGGGCCAAGGACCAAAGGGGGACCCGTCGAGGGTCACCCAAGAACAAGATGGTTCCCGGCAGGTGGGCCACCAAGAGCAGAGAGGGACCCAGCGGGGGGAGCTGAGAATAACCCGGTGGACAGGCCGCCAAGAACAAAAAGGGATGGGGCGGGGGGCTGCCGAGGACTAAATGGCACGCCGCAGCGGGCACGTGCAGCGGCAGAACTAATCGCTGCTGCGAGAAGATAAGATTTTTGAAACTTTGCCGCAGCCAGAAACGTGACGCCTCTTTGTGTACAGCCTGCGTGAATGTATGATTTTACTGAATTGTATGCAAAAGCAAAGAATTTCACTGTTGCTTGGTACGTGTGACAATAAATCATCATAGAATTGAGATTCTAGAGGATGGGAGAAAATACTGGCATACCAGTGTTGTTTTAGACTATAGAACATAGATCAGTACAGCACAAGAACAGGCCCTTTGGCCTTCAATGACTATGCCAAACGATGCCTAGACCAACTCTGATCTGCCTGCACATAACCCATTTCCTCCCAACCGCAGCATACTCATGCACCTCCGTAAATGTCTGTCAAATGCCATTATCGTGTCCATTTATACACCTTAGTTCTGTATCTCCTGATTCGCTTGCTGAACAAGGGCCTGGCATGCTCGGTCCAGGGACCGTGACTGCCTTGTTCCCCACTGCCGTTTTTCATTCAGACCCTGGACAATAAACTCTGTCATAGTCTTCAGTGTTAGTTGAACTCAGCCCGAAGCTGTTTGGACCGTTGTGCTTTCCTGCAAGGTGCTGGTAGATGTCAGGAACTTTCCCTTTCCAAATCCAGAGGAGCTGAGACCCACTGTGACTCCAACTCTTAATAGCGAGAGTTGACATCAGACAATTCATCAGTTTGAGGTTGTGCTTAGTTACTATTGGTGGAGTTGAACTCCCAGTTGCGAAAAATGTTAACTCCTCTTCCCATTCCTACACTGACCTTTCTGTACTGGGCCTCCTCCACTGTCAGAGTGAGGCCAAACGCAAATTGGAGGAACAGTACCTCAAATTTCGCTTCGGGCAGCTTAAAGCAAAGCGGTATGAAAATTGATTTATCTAACTTCAAGTGTCCCTAGCATCCCCTCCCTCTCTGTCCCTCCCCCACCCTAACCCTTGTACTAGTTTCACTGTTGTCCTGTTGAGTTTCACTGTTTGTATAACTCGTTAACACCTAGCCCACAGCCAACAATGGGCCATTGTGGGCTCCACCTTTCCTTGATCATCGTTACTTTTTGCATATCTTTCATTCATTTGTTCTATATCTCTCTATGTCACCGTCAATATCTCTCGTTTCCCTTTCCGCTGACTCTCAGTCTGAAGATGAGTCTCGACCTGAAACATCGCCTATTCCTTCTCTCCAGAGATGCTGCCTGACCTGCTTCATCTACTTCAGCTTTTTGCGTCTATCTTTGGTGGAAACCAGTATCTGCAGTCCCTTCCTACCCATAGATTGTCCAGGTTTGTTACAAGGTTTGTAGTTGTCAGTTTCCATGGCTACCCCAGGTGAAATTCATGGACAGTGTTCTTCAGAGACAATGGTGTCTGATTACTACTTGGAGGTTACATGGAAACAGTTTCTTTTTCCAAGGCAGCTTTTTTTTTTGCTTTCCAATTTCCTAAGTAATTTCTAAGTGGTTCTCTGGTTCCCATTAGAAATCGTGCTAGAACTAAAACAAACTGCAAAAAAACAAATAGCGTTCCCCTATTCATAAATCATGTTATATCCAATTGCATTATATAAACCCATGTTAAAGCAGTCCCATTTGTATCTTCAATATTTAATGTCTTTCATGTCTTTCTCTGACTCTACGGTGGCAACTTGGGAGGACAGGTTAGATGCCCACGTCTCTGTGGAAAGTCAGCCCTAATGGAAAAGAGTACATTAGACTTTCTGTCAGCTGGGCTTAGTAGATATCGCTCTAGTCTTCTGAGAATTCAAGTCCCACTCCAAGGACAAAGTATAATCTAGTTCATCGAAGTGCTACACTATCAGAATTGTCATCTTTCGCAATACACATAAAACTGAACCCATCTGCCTTCTTAAATAAATGTCGATGATCATACAGTGTCATTGCAAGAAAAGCAGAGAAATTATTTCTGCTGACCTGATGCTTTGATAACATATTAAAATAGCACATGTGGCGATTATCACTATGGTCTTTGTGGCTGCTGGGTTTTTTTTTGACTGGCTAATTCTCTTACACCACAACAGTGACTATACATCAAGGTACTTATTTTTACAATAAAGTGCTTTTAGTCACTGCTGAAGATGTAACTCAAAGTTTTCTCCTGTGAATAGTTATACTGGATTGGATAGCTTATTATTTAAAATATCAAATTGACACCAAATATCAGTTTGTACAACCTGGTCCTATTTAGATAAACTGTAGAAATTCTGCATTTTGATCTTCCCTTTCTTGTTGGCACCTTATGAGAACATATTTGGGTAAGTACACATATAAAGTTTTCTTTTAAACATTTAACTATATTCACATAGAGACCGGGAGGTCTATATTCAATGTGTATTTTGACACTGGACTCATATTAAGTCATACCTGTTATTACTGTAATCCTGATCCTTATGTATCAATATCATTGTTATGTTTATCATTACTCTTTTTGCTTTGTTTTTTTTGTTTTGTTTTTGTTTGTTGGTAAAAAAACTAATAAAAATATTTTGAAAGAAATAAAGTATTGAAGGGGATTCACATTCACTTCTGAGGGGCTTTGCAAAAGGGGAAAATCGCAGGGACAAATCGCAGCTTTTATCAGCTGGTCTTTTTCCATCCATTATTTTTGTGCTGCTCAGACCCATAAATACAGTACATGGGAGAACATTGCCTCCAACATCTTCAAGTTTTCACAAGATGTAGAAATAATTATGTTTTAGCCCAGATTTCTTCTATGTCTTCCGTATATCTCTGTTATAACTTTCTTTCATTTTCTTGATTTTGTCTGACCACCAAGTTCCTTAAATTGTCCCCCCACCCCCACGCTGTAAAGTCTTGTATACTCTTACACTTATTCTCTTCTTTCTAACCTATTTTGTCAGTAATTCTGATTTGAACCTGCAGTTAGATAAAGAGTCAATTGTCAACATTAGCAAATTTCATTAATATTATAATTACTACTGTATAACAGAAATACAAAGATGCTCTTGAAATTAGCTGTGCAAAGTCAAACGTATTAATTCTGATCAGCATTGAACCATGTTGTCTCTGCATAAAATAAATTAAGTTCCTTTTTAATGTCTGCATGGATTATTCCCATTCTACTGTGACAAAAGTCCTTCTAGGTCACACAGCCTGAATGATGCAGCAACATTATTACAAGAGGATCAGATAAAAATAGTAAGTTAAAATTGACAGAGCCAATGGGAAGCGGAATGATACACATCCACAATGATTGCAATGAAAGAAACAACTAAACATTACAGATGATATATATAAATGAGGTTGAAGATGGTCTGAGGAAGGATCTCGACCTGAAACGTCGCCTATACTTTTTCTCCAGAGATGCTGTCTGATCCGCCGCGTTACTCCAGCTTTTTGTGTCTATCCAACAACTGAGGTTTCAAAAGTGAACATTACAATGTTCTCCCATGTTACGGCAGTTTGGTTAACCAAACAAAATGCCCTTCAGAATTCACATTTCATCGGCAAAATGTTTTAGATACAAAATACAAATTCTTTCTTATGTGTAAAAAAACCCTAAATTAACACGAAATGATAAAGAAACTAGAAATGTTATCAATTTGTAATCAAGGTTTCGCATTACGAAACTCACAAATTGGAAAGATTTCTAGGAACATAACCCCTCAATCTCACAGGGTGTAACATATTGGCTAATTTGGCATCCTTAAGGGAAGTGACTGGGAACTTAAATGTTGGGAGGTGGGTGTGGTATTGAGACCTCAGCTTCAGTAATAGAGCACCAATATCTGTGAAAAAATAATCCCGAAGCTTGTGGGGCTTACGAAACAAAATTAATATATGGATCATATCTTTACTCCTTTACATCGGCAAGACCAAGCATAGACTTGGCTACCGTTCCACCAAACACCCACTCGGTCAGCCAAGACCTGCTGCATCTCCTAGCTGCCAACCATTTTAACCATCTCCTAGTTGCCAACCATTCCCATTCCCATACTGACCTTTCTGTCCTGGGCTTCCTCTATTGCCAGTCAGATGTAGACAGATCACCAAACATTTATGAAGCAAAAGGGTTAACTTCCCCAATTTTGTCTGGGACTTGCTCAATGCCAAAAGTTTAGACAGGGCACAATTTGTGAGGTGTATCCAAGAGGATTTCTTGAAACAGTATGTGGATAGCCCAACCCAAGAATGGACACATACTGGAAATGAAACGCCTCGAGAAATGAGCCTGGCCAGATGACTGGTGTTTCAGTGGAAGGGAAGCTTGAGGATAGTAATCATAATTCCGGTAGTTTTAACATTGTTTTGAATTACGGTGAAGGCTGGGCCTTGCAGGAACGTGACAAAGTAAGAATTTTGTTAATTCAGTCCTGATGCACCAGTGACTCTTCATGTTGGGTGACAACCAGAGCAGCTATCAAAGCCAAATAAGGGGAAAAAATCACTGCCGACTAAGAGAAGGAAAGAGGAGTTGAGAGGCGGAGAGATTTATGGAGGGTATTCCTGGCTGTGAAATGTGCAGCAATTAAAATGCTGAATGTACAAGAGACCAGAAGTGGAGGAGCTCTGAGGCTGTTACCTTTGTGGGAGGGGGAGAGACCCAAAAGGATCAGAAAACAAGCGGATGCACAATAAAAATAGGAAAAAAAAACCAGATGAGCTTTCATTTCTGCTATCCATTATTAATCTTCAGAGATAGCAAGCAATCTCTGGATATGTCTTTCCCACCCAATGCTAACATATAGGACATGGCAAGCACAAACAGCAACGGGTGTCAGAGGTTATGGGGAGAAGGCAGGAGAAATGGGGTTAGAAGGGAGAGATAGATGAGCCATGATTGAATGGCAGATGGGCCGAATGGCCAAATTCTGCTCCTATAACATGATCTTACGATCAACAGGTGACCTTTTGCTATTGCTGTGAAATTAGGACCAAACCTCTTTGCACCAACTAGCAACATTAACAAGCGTTGGTGCCAACTTGCTCATTCATATCTTCCCAATTGAGGGCCTTCTTTCTTTCCCTTTAGGCATCTTCATACAAAAGTACAAATCCCTTCCCTGAGGCTTTCCAAAAAAAAATTATGCTTGCTAACCATGAATATGCAAGTCTGCTGGGTGCCAAAAAATCGATGTAGGCTGGTGCCTGGAGCCTGCCAACTGGTTCTTGCTACCGCCATCCAAAGCCACATGCAGACTCGGAGCAATTATGAAAATGAGTTGAACCTAAAACATTGTGCATTTTAGCATATCGCCAGTCTGGCTCAAAACTGGGCAACCATTTCTCAACCATTCAGGAATAAATGTCACCAGTCGAAGAGAACTGGGTCCCTTCTCACCGCAAGGATTGGAAAAATGATTGTTCCACAGGAATGCCATCAGCTGATTTAGTTAAGCAGCTTGAAGTACAAAAATACTCATTTAAAATAAAAAATAAATTTTCAGGTTGAAAACCTGCCAAAATGTGGAATAACTGGAGGATATTTTACTACTAAGCCCTGACATGAACAAAATAGCAAATATAACTCGATCATAAATTCATTACTTGGAGCTAATGCCTCAGCCACTGTTAACTGTTTGAAAGCAAGGCTGAAAATAACTGCTAACTTTTTATCCCTTTATCCCATTCAAACCCTCTCCCCCTATCCTACCATTTTTCATTTATGGATTATCGCGTTTAGGGAAACACTGCATCCTTGAAAGTGCTGCCGTTTGAATGAATTGGTAAACTGAGATCCTTCTGTGCTGGAGATTTATCCAGAGCAGCGTATTTCTATCACTTTGCTGCGAAGCACAGCTACCTCAGCCAACAGCACCAAAAGCAGATTAACTGATCATGGAACGATACTGTTAATGATAATGAAGCACGGATACTTGTGGAGGGGAAGGATTCGGATTGTTTGGCTGCCAAGAAACACAATGAGATGGGCCAAACACCACCAAGATGATCCTGGTCAGTGGAGAAGAGCTAGATGACTCTAATCACCCTGGAACCCCTCAGTGTAATGTCATATTTAATGTGGTTACTCAAGCCTTGTATTGTTCTTCGTCACTAGCAGTAAGTCCACAAGTTCACGTTATAGGAGTAGAATTAGGTCATTCAGCTCAGCGAGTCTGCTCTGCCATTCAATCACAGCTGATCTCTGCCTCCTAATCACATTTTCCTGCCTTCTCCCATAACCCTTGACACCCGTTCTAATCACGAATTTGTCTATGTCTGCCTTAAAAATACCCACTGACTTGGCTTCCACAGCCCTCTGTGGCAATGAGTTCCACAGCCCGGCACACTTCCAAGTGCGGAGTGCCTTTGGAAACCTCAAGATTGCATACTTGTCATCCCAAAGGCGTTACCCAGGCCCAGTGGGTAGCTGCTTCCTTCCAAGTCATAAAGTGATGCGTGCGAGCCTGACATTAGATACTTGAGTTCATAACTCAGGTTGATGCTCCTTGTGCAATGCTAAAGGAATGGTGTAAAGTTTGAAATACAGAAGACACCTTATTATGAAGTGCCCTCTGCCCTCTCATGTACATGTAAAGGATGTCTTAATACAGGGAGAGCAAAAGTATCGCTGCCTGGAGAACTGACTAATATATATTTCTCAGCCAACGTCACTAAAAGATCTTTATTGAGGGATACATTCTGGACAACAGCAGGGAGTAGAGAGGTTCTTATGCAGTTGTATAGGGCTCTGGTAAAACAATATCTGGCGTATTGTGTACAGTTTTGGTCTCTTAATTTGAGGAAGGACATCCTTGTGATTGAGGCAGCGCAGCGTAGGTTTACGAGATTGCTCCTTGGGATGGCGGGACTGTCATATGAGGAAAGATTGAAAGACTAGGCTTGTATTGACTGGAGTTTAGAAGGTTGCGGGGGGATCTTATAGAAACACATACAATTATAAAAAGATTGGACAAGCTAGATGCAGGAAAAATGTTCCCAATGTTGGGCGGGTCCAGAACCAGCGGCCACAGTCTTAGAATAAATGGGAGGCCATTTAATACTAAGGTGAGAAAAAACTTTTTCACCCAGAGAGTTGTGAATTTGTGGAATTCCCTGCCACAGAGGGGAATGGAGGCCAAATCACTGGATGGATTTAAGAGAGAGTTAGATAGAGCTCTAGGGGCTGGTGGAATCAAGGGATATGGGGAGAAGGCAGGCACAGGTTATTGATTGGGGACGATCGGCCATGATCACAGTGAATGGCGGTGCTGGCTCGAAGGGCCGAATGGCTTCCTCCTGCACCTACCTTCTATGCTTCCAACACATAAAAAAAAGGCATGTTAGTCTTTTTCACTACAGGATTAGGGTCTAAGTATACATAAGCCTTATTTCATATACGTTTGCATCCAAAATACTGTCTATATTTTCTGGCTTGGCTAATTTCTGGGATGGAAGATCTCAGGACTGGTTTGGACAGATTCATTCTATATTCCCCGGGATGTACAAGAGCAAGCGATGATTTAGTAGCTTGACAACATGGTTACTGGGAGGGTGCCTCCCTTGACTATGGAATCTGAAGGTCACCGTCTCAGGATCAGAGTTTTTTTGACAAAATGAATTGAGAAAATTTCCGTCGGTTAAAGGATTGCGAGCTTTTTGAATTTGCAATCCCAGAGGACCATCTGCGTTGAACTGTTGAGTAAATTCAAGAAGGCAATCAATAAACTTTTGGATACTACAATAATTAAGAGGTGTGGGGATAGCTCGGGTAAGTGGAACTGTGATAGAAGGTCATTCATTATACTGAATGGCAAAGCAGGCTCGAAGGGCTGAATGACCTAGTGCTCAGATTTATAACAATCTTATATTTTTGTTCGCAGATAATCAGGATAATTATCACATTGCTGTTCATGGAAGATGCAGTGTGCAAATTAGCCACCTAATTTCCTACACTTCCAGCACTGACTGCACATCAAAAGAACGTTGTCAGCTGCTAAGCATTTTTGGAATGTCCTAATGCCACGAAATGCACGATAGAAATGCCACTTCTTTTTTTGCTCTAAGTGTCTCGAATATTCATGACATTTTCGCGCACGATCTGTATTAATACCTCTAATTTTCTGACTGGCCAAATATAGATGTCCTCTACTTGGCACTACTTCCTACCAGCTTAGTTGTTGAGGGATTGTGCCATGCGTCTACAGTCCAGATGCCAACTGGAGGGTTAAGATGAAATGCCACCTCAGTCGATGTCACAAAACCAGTATCCCAAATCGCCCAGTAATGGCACTGTTCAGGCTGCTTTATCTTCATCCACAGTATGTGGCATTTAATTAGATAGTAAGATTTCAGCTTTCAGATAATGCCTCGCCCTTAGGGTTTTCCGCAGATTTATTTTTAGTTGTAAGCTCGATGTAACAGCTCCTATTGAGAGTACAACAGGATAGTTCCTCCACTCCAAACCTTGTCACAGAAGGCAAGTATCATAGAATCACAATTTCAAAGGATGATTGAGTGTGAATCATTTGAACGAGAAATGAGAATTTCAGCTTTTGCTGAGATATCTCATAGTCAAAGGCACTGAAATGAATTTTTCAATTGGTGAACATGATCCCAGAAATAGGGTGGAAGTAAATGAATTCTGTGCAACAAAAAGCAGAGTCAGATGCTTTGGTCACTGTAACCCAATGAACCCAATTATTAGCAGCCTGATTTACAGAATGTTATTCCCAAAACTTCAATATGAGTCCCAGAAAAACTCAGAATAAAAAAGCTATTTCTGACTTAGTCACTGCAAAGTTATGTATTATTACTGAGCAAATCATTTAGCAGCATGTAAGAACCTCAAGATATATATCTTTATAGCAACAATCATTTATAAATGTATGCCTCAAATCATTTAGAATTACTCAGATGTTTCACAATGGAATAGTCAGTCATAACTACCTGTGGAGGTATCAGGTCAGGTGACCAAAGTCACAAGGACATATTCAAACAGGAGATTTGAAGCTGCTGCCTCATGCCAAGTCTCAGACAATAGATAATAGACAATAGGTGCAGGAGTAGGCCATTTGGCCCTTCGAGCCAGCACCGCCATTCAATGTGATCATGGCTGATCATCCCCAATCAGTACCCCGTTCCTGCCAACTCCCCAACAGCCTCCAACTGCGACCGACCTCGGGGCTCCGGAGGCAGAGCCAGCCAGGACTTACCAGCGCAAGGCTGGCCGACTTCGGGGCTGAGGCCGTGTCCCGGCGGCGGTGGCCCGACTCGGGGCTGAGGCTGTGTCCTGGCGGTGAGGGCCCGACTCGGGGGCTGAGGCTGTGTCCGGCGCCCGACTCGGGGGCTGAGGCTGTGTCCTGGCGGTGAGGGCCCGACTCGGGGCTGAGGCTGTGTCCCGGCGGCGGTGGCCCGACTCGGGGCTGAGGCTGTGTCCCGGCGGTGAGGGCCCGACTCGGGGCTGAGGCTGTGTCCCGGCGGTGAGGGCCCGACTCGGGGCTGAGGCTGTGTCCTGGCGGTGAGGGCCCGACTCGGGGCTGAGGCTGTGTCCCGGCGGTGAGGGCCCGACTCGGGGCTGAGGCTGTGTCCTGGCGGTGAGGGCCCGACTCGGGGCTGAGGCTGTGTCCTGGCGGTGAGGCCCGACTCGGGCTGAGGCTGTGTCCTGGCGGTGAGGGCCCGACTCGGGGCTGAGGCTGTGTCCGGCGGTGAGGGCCCGACTCGGGGCTGAGGCTGTGTCGGCGGTGAGGGCCCGACTCGGGGCTGAGGCTGTGTGGCGGTGGGGCCCGACTCGGGGCTGAGGCTGTGTCCTGGCGGTGAGGGCCCGACTCGGGGCTGAGGCTGTGTCCCCCGGCGGGCGAGGGGCCCGACTCGGGGCTGAGGCTGTGTCCCGGCGGTGAGGGCCCGACTCGGGGCTGAGGCTGTGTTCCGGCGGTGAGGGCCCGACTCGGGGCTGAGGCTGTGTCCCGGCGGTGAGGGCCCGACTCGGGGCTGAGGCTGTGTCCTGGCGGTGAGGGCCCGACTCGGGGCTGAGGCTGTGTCCGGGCGGTGAGGGCCCGACTCGGGGCTGAGGCTGTGTCCGGGCGGTGAGGCTGTGTCCGGGCGGTGAGGGCCCGACTCGGGGCTGAGGCTGTGTCCCGGCGGTGACGGCCCAACTAGGCTTTGAGCCGCGGGATTTACTTACCATCACCCGGTGGGGTCACAACATCGGAAGTCTGGATCGCCTCAGCGCAGAGGGAGCACAAGGAGGGAAGGGACAAAGACTTAAGACTTTTGCCTTCCATCACAGTGAGGAGGTGCCTGGTGAACTCACTGTGGTGGATGTTAAATTTGTGTTTATTGTGTGTTTTGTTATTTTATTAAATGTATGACTGCAAGGCAACAAAATTTTGTTCAGACCGAAAGGTCTAAATGACAATAAAGGATACTTTACTTTTTACTTTACTGTGCAACACTGTATGATGTCTTCTCTGATAAAGATGAAAATACCTTAGATACAGGACTGGTGGTGCTCTTTTCAGCCAAAGGAGACTCTCAGCGAAAATCATTGTGTGAGAAACCACCTTTGCTGTTGACTGTGCATTCAATTCAAGCTCAGAAGCTTAAGGGCCTGTCCCATTTTCACGACCTTTTTTACTCGTGAACATTTTTCATCAGGCTAGAAAAACGCCCCGACCTACTTGATGCCACGAGTACCTACGACTAGCATCACGGCCTACTACGACCTCCTACGACCTCGTGACGACCATGCTGCGAGTATGAATCAAGGGCAAACTCGGCAGAGGTCGTGAATTAGGTCTTGAAAGTGGGACAGGCCCTTAATATGCAGGAAAGCCTGGATAAATTTGCCTATGCCTGACGCAACTTTGTCCTCACAATAAGTACAAAGAAAACACAGGTTAAACATCATCCTGCACCAAACCCCTCAAACACAGAACCAAAGGCTTGCAGTAGTGGCCAACTTCACATGCCTTGGTAGCACACGCCTGAGATCAGTCAATATTGATGATGAAGTCAACAACAAGATGGCCCAGGTCACCTTTGCTTGGAAAACTCATAGTCCTACAGCACAGCAACAGGCCCTTTGATCCAGCTTGCCCATGCCAACCAAGGTGCCCCATCTACACTAGTCCATCTGCCTACCTTTGGCCCATATCCCTCTAAACTTTTCCTATCCAGGTACCTGTCTAAATGCCTTTTAAATATTGTTATAATTTCTGCCACAATTACCTCCTCCTGCAGCTCATTCCATTTACCCACCACCCTCGGTGTGAAAAGGTTGCCCCTCAGATTCCTACTGAATCTTTCCTCTTTTACCTTAAACCTCTGTCCTCTGGCTTTTGATTCCTCTACTCTGGGTAAAGGACATTGTGTATCGACTCTATCTATTCCCCCTCATGATCTTATACGCCTCTACAAGATCACCTCTCAGGGAATACAATCCCAGCCTGCCTAACCTCTCTCTCCCCATAGCTCAGGACCTCGAACCCTGGCAACATCATAGAGTCATAGAGTAATACAGCGTGGAAACAGGCCCTTCAGCCCGACTTGCCCACATCGGCTAACATGTCCCAGCTACACTGGTCCCACCTGCCTGCGCTTGGGCCATATCCCTCCAAACGTGTCCTATCCATGTACCTGTCTAACTGTTTCTTAAACGTTGGGTTAGTCCCGGCCTCAACTACCTCCTCTGACAGCTTGTTCTATACACCCACCACCTTTTGTGTGAAAAGAATTACCCCTTGGATTTCTATTAAATCCTTTCCTCTTCACCTTGAACCTATGTCCTCTGGTCCTTGATTCCCCTACCCTGGGCACGAGACTCAGTGCATCTACCCGATCTATTCCTCTCATGATTTTATGCAAACATCCTCAGTTAAGACTGGGAAATAAAGTGTGGGAACAAAGAGGAATCATGTTTGTTGCTGTTGTCATACCCACCTTATGTACTCGGCAACCGAGCCGCTCTCTCCACAGGAGCTTAGATACCGAATATAGTTTCACCAGGTCTGGTATTCAAATATATCACAACCACTGGTTTGTAACAAGCTGCTAGTTACAAGATCAAAATATTGCAATTACATTGTCAAAGAACAATTTTCCATTCTTGCAGCAATTCTGACTCTGCGTAATCTTATTGCTATTTTCCAAGTGCCTTGTTATCACTTTATGGGTAGTAATTCCGGCATTTTCGCTATTCAGATATTGTTCATCAACCACAGCCCAGCGTTCAACACCATCATCACTTCCAAACTCATTGTCGAACCCAGAAGACTTGGTCTCTGCTCCACCCTCTGCTACTGGACCCTCCACTCCCTCATTGGCAAACCTCAATCAGTACAAATTGGCATCCACACTACCTCCTGGCTGCCCATTGGTGCAGGGGCATGCCAGCGCTGCATGTTTAGTCCCCGGTTTCATCCTCTCTACTCCCATAACTATGTAGCTCGACAGCTCTAACGCCATCTTTAAATTCACTGATGATGCCACTGATGAATAATGGCTAATGGCAAGTTCGAGTACTAGAAGGTTGATTAATATGGGTTAATGGCAGAAGCCTCCTCGCGGCGATCCCCGGAAACGTCGACACGATGCACTCTGTGATGCGTCGGGCGACCAATTCTGTCAACATGTTGGACGACAACGAGCTAACAAATACGGGTGTGAGGGGTAATGGGGAAAAGGCAGGAGAATGGGGTTAAGAGGGAAAGATAGATCAGCCATCAGATAGATCATATAGATTGAATGGCGGAGTAGGCTTGATGGGCCGAATGGTCTCATTCTGCTCATATCACTTATGAAAGTATGAAGAAGGAGATCGATTATCTAATTCAGAGATGCGAGAATGACAATCTTGCTCTAAACGTTAGCAAGACCAATGAGCTGACTGTTGACTTCAGGAAGGGAAAATCAAGGGACCACGCACCTGTCTTCATGGGGATTGTGATGGAGTCAACGGCTTCAAGCTCCTAAAGGACCTGTCCCACTGTACGAGGTAATTCAAGAGTTCTCCCCTGATTCGAGCTCGTGTAATGTACGTAGCGGGTACGTAGGAGCTCGTGGGTGTCACGTAGCTGTTCGTACGAGTAACGGTAGGTACTCGGGAAATCCGGTAAACTCGTGCCTTTTTCTCAACACTGTGGAAAATGTCCACGAGTAAAAAAATACACGTGATGAAAAAAATGGTCACTTTTTACTCGTACGAGCCCCTACGTACCCGCTACGTACATTACACGAGCTCGAATCAGGGGAGAACTCGGGAGAACTCTTGAATTACCTCGTACAGTGGGACAGGCCCTTGACTACACAACTTTGTTGAATTGTCCTGAGCCCAGCAAATTGATGCAATCACAAAATGTTCACCAACACCTCTACTTCCTCAGGTGTTTGGGGATATCAAGCACTTTGCCAAATACTCTCTCAAACATTTACAATGCCATGTCCACTGACCTCTCTACCACTGAAGGGATCTATGCGAAATGCTGACCCAGGAAGGCGTCTAATATCATCAATGACCCACACCACCCTTGCCACGCTCTCATCTTGCAGCAACCATCGGGAAGAGATACAGGAGCCTGAGAACCATTAGCTCCAGGTTAAACAACAGCTTCTTCCCATCAACCATCATTCTCTTGGGCCTTCCTGCAAAACACCAACCACAACCCAACCCACAATCCCACCTCAGCAGCAAACCATTGGGGCCTTTATGTGCTTTAGTCTCTTGCGCTATCATGGTCTCCTTTACCAAGAATAACTGAAAATGTAGTGTATTTGCTTGATCTTGTTGTGCCTGATGTGCGTGTAGAGCTGCAGAAAGGAAGACTTTCATTGTTCCAGTTCATATCTGGTGCATCTGACAAATAATGCTTGACTTTTAGACACAAAATACTGGAGTGACTCGGCGAGACATATTCAGTCTGAAGAAGGGTCTCGACCCGAAACATCACCCATTCCTTCTCTCCAGAGATGCTGCCGGTCCCGCTGAATTATTCCAGCATTTTGTGTCTGTCTTCAGTATAAACCAGCATCTGCAGTTCCTTCTCACACACTCTTGACTTTTAACTGATATTAGTCTAACTTGTCTTTTTCTTTCCTTCCTTTCTTAAATCTTGTGATTACATTCATTGCTTTCCAATCTGCTTGAATCAGTCCAGAACCTGTGAATTTTTGGAAGATGGTAAATTATTTGTCCACCATTTCCGTTCGCACCTCTTCCAAAACCCAAGGATACAAGTCATCACGCCCTGGTGATTTATCATCATTAATTTCTCCAATACCTTTTTCCAAATCAAATGCTAATTTCTTTCATCACTGGGATATAGGAAACTACTACTCTTATTCATTTGGAAGAAAAATCTCCAAAGCTCCTCTGAATAGAGCTGTGGGACTGTTTGCATCTTCAAGAAGGAGCATACATTTAGCATTTCACCTGATTTAGGACATTATTTCTATTGGGAGGTCAGTCTGGATTTTTGACTGTATTCTGATGAATGATGCAATAGAGTCGAACGGACATATTCAATCACTTCAGATCCTTCACCTCACCTCAAACTCAATTTATCACTGCACCAATAATAATAACATCTATAACAGGATAAAGGAAGTTTGATCTCAACCACTGGATGTGCAGTGATTCACCAGCAACCTATAACAGGCCCAAATCAATATTTAAGATCACGCTGATCTACTGCACACCAATGACTTTCACCAGCAACATTTTTGCTCCTCATGCTATAACATCAAATCCATCCTCTACCCTCTCCCAACAGGCAAAAGGTATAGAATTGTGAAAATGCACACCTCCAGATTCAGGGACAGTTTCTTCCCAGATGTTATCAGGCAACTGAATCATCCTGCCACAACCGAGAGCAGTCCTGAACTACTATCTACCTCATTGGTGACCCTCAGACTATCCTTGATCGGACTTTGCTGGCTTTACCTTGCACTAAACGTTATTCTCTGCATCATGTATCTATACACTGGATGGAACGCAACAAAAGCTATTCAGTGTACCTCGGTACACGTGACTATAAACTAAACTGAACTGAAATCAGACACATACTTAAGATTTCCTATTGATTAATTATTGAACAGGGATCAGCCTGTTCAATAATTCAGCCATGATCATATTGAATGGCGGTGCAGGCTCGAAGGGCCAAATGGCCTACTCCTGCACCTAATTTCTATGATCTGGTTCAGCAGTGCCAGTGCACTGACTAATCCAAATGCACATTTTCCAGAAATTCTCCCAGTATCTGGTTACCACTCACTCCTTTCTTAAGGTACAATGACAAAATTAGACTAAACCCATCGTCAAATTCTATTTCATCATGCCCTATCGAAGCACCTGGGTATATTCTATACCGTTAACATTATAATAAAATGCAAGCTGATATTTTTTGTAG
The DNA here is from genome assembly GCA_035221665.1 of Okamejei kenojei. NCBI lineage: Eukaryota > Metazoa > Chordata > Chondrichthyes > Rajiformes > Rajidae > Okamejei > Okamejei kenojei. Next base: position 23,987,759 of record CM069162.1, read on the forward strand.
GACCTTGCTGAGTGCAAATTGCTTGCTGTGTTCTTTCCTAAACAGAAGAGTAGTTGCACTTTGATACAGCTTCAGATCTGAAACATTTGTCAGCCATCACTTGTCAGCCCCAATGTTGGTCAAGGATAAATTTGACTTGCAAATGAATGAAGTTTTAAAGGAAATGGATAACAAAAAAAAAATGTTTTAAATTCAATTGAAAATATAATCTGCCTTCACTATTTTTGCTACAATGGGTGAATTTCTTTCAATTTATAATGGATTCTTAGCAAACTAGTTATGCCAAACCATCATTGTTTAGTCTTGAGCAGGAGTATCAATTCTGGGCACTAGTCTTTCAGAAACGATCAGGGAAACCTCAGGGAGAATTTACTGGAATGGTAGTAAGGGTGAGAACTTTAATTACGTCAGGATTGTTTTCTTGACAGCAAAGAAGATTAAAAGGAGATTTAATAGAGGTGTTAGAATTCTGAAGGGTTTTCATATAGAAAATAAGAGGAAACTATTTCCAGTCATAGAGGGGTGAGACACCAGAGGATTCCACGGTAAAATAACCAGGAGATGAGTTTTTTCACTTTTTACATAGTCAGGTGTTAAGATTTTGCTTCAACCATCTGAAAGGATGATAGAAGCAAATTCAACAGTACAAAAGAACATTGAAGAAATATTTGCAAAGTCTTTGGTAAAGAACATTTAATGGTCCGTTGGGTGAAATTAACCAACTGGTTTGCAACCTTTTACATTTTTCCACCCAGAAATTTCTATATTTGACTAAGGAAATAGGAGAAAGCGAAGTGAACATTTAGGAATGAGGAGCTATTTGTAATTTAAAGAGTTACACTTTAGGAAAGGGTCCAAAGGAGGTTTACGAGAATGATCCAGGAGCAAGTGGGTTAACATATGCTGAGCGTTGGAGTCTACTCACTGGAGTTTAGAAGGATGACGGGAGACCTCATTGAAACTTAATGAATAGTGAAAGCCCTGGATGGAGTGGATGTGGAGAGAATGTTTACACTAGTGGGAGAGTCCAGGACCAGAGGGCATAGCCTCAGAATTAAAGGATGTTCCTTTAGGAAAGAGATGAGGAAGAGGGTGGTGAATCTGTGGAATTCATTACCACAAAAGGCAGTGGATGCCAAGTCAATGGATAGTTTTAAGGCATAGATAGATAGATCCTTGATTAGTACGGGTGACAGGGATTATGGGGAGAAGGCTGGAGAATGGGGTTAGGAGGGAGAGATAGATCAGCCACCATTGAATGGCGGAGTAGATTTGATGAGCCGAATGGCTTAATTCTGCTCCTATCACTTAAGAACATATGAAACAACAATTCCAAAGGAGTGAAATGAACAGAACATCGAGCATTCATAAATTAAAGGTCTTGCTTGGATAAGAGCATCTTTTGTAAAACCCTAAATGTTTCCAGCCATTGCTTATTCATAAGAACTTCTACTGTAATGAAGACAAATTGAGAGACAAGTTGTACACATGTTCCAAAAGCAGTAACGTGATAATGAGCAGATAATCTATTTCAGGTGGTAGCAGTTGATAAATAAATATTAGTGGATGCTCCTTCTCATCTGCACATAATTATTGGTTATTTTTAATTGAGCCGGCAGTTAAGGCATTTTAGCCAAAAGCTGAAGCCTCTGTCCTGCCCTGAAGTATAGAATTGGGATCAGAATCAACCACTTGTTGATTTGAAGAGTTCCACCACTGGCCTAAAGTGAACGGCAGATGAAGTAGGAAATTACCTTTTTATTCAAAGTGTTGCTTAATTAACTCAGAAGTCTAACTTAACCAATAAAGTACTTCTTATGAAGACATTAGGGAACACATTACTGTAACTTTGCATTTCAAGCATAAATCCGTAAGTCGTATTCATTTCTGTGTCAGAACATCACATGCTTAAGTTCCATTCCAGAGTTTTGGTGAAAAAATTAGGTGCTCGCCAAAATATTAGGGGTGCGCTGCAATGCCGGTGGTGATGTCTTTCTGACGGGACATCAAAACGATGTAGATTCTCTCGCGCAATTATAAAGATGAAACAGCAAACCGCACGAGCTCATGTCACACACCTCCACGTTCTTTCTATAATCAACTAATTTATTTAATGTGTGCAAGATGCTGAGTAAATCAGCAACATGCTGCAGGTCTGAGGGTGGCCACGGGTAATGGGTCGCAACCTGATACCTTGCTCTGAAACATAGTCATATCACAGGACTTCTGTGAGGATAATACAATGTGTGTGCGGCAAAAAGCCTAGCACATAGACAGTCGCTGACCCTTCCAACCGCTCCGCGTTCTGAATAATAGTAACAATATGGACCGATGGTTCTGTCATTTTCCTGGACCAATAGCTGTACCCCCTCAATAATGATTAAAACCACTTTATTCCTTCATTATCACCTTCCTGCCTTTGTGAGACGTTGCCATACGTTAATTGGTTGCCACATTTCCCACTTTATTCATGACTACATTATGAAATTGGTTGCAAGATCCTTTGAGCGCTCCAGAAGTCATGAAGGACGCTATATAAACGTAATTTTTAAACATTTTTTTTGCTTGGTCTCTTCCAAATGTACCTTTTAGTTATGTAGTATTTCTACATTTCCAATTGGTGGTGCTGTTTGTTTTCTTTGTGATCCAGGGCATCTCGCAGTCAATTGTGCTAAATCTCCCAGCAAATCACAATGTATTCATTATCACGAATATGATTCAGGCTATGACGACAGTGAAATCCTATACAGACAGCGCTTGCTGACAAAATCACTGAGATAGAAGCAACAGAAGCTAGATTATTTTCCCTGTCAAAACTAGTTCAAGCAAAAAAAAACACCTCATTTTCATATATAAATAAAAATATATTTCCATGTTTTTTTTTGTGTTGAGAATATGTATTAACGTTGCAAAAATAATCGCTCTGCAGACAACACAATCTCATGTCACACACCTCCACGTTCTTTCTATAATCAACTAATTTATTGTAATATGTACAAGATGCTGAGTAAATCAGCAACATGCTGCAGGTCTAAGGGTGGCCACGGGTAATGAGACACAACCTGATACCTTAGCGTGAAAAATAGTCGTATCACAGGACTCCAGTGGGGATAATACAATGTGCGTGCAACAAAAGCCGAGCGCGCAGGCAGTCCCTGACCCTTCCAACCCCTTCTTGGTCTGACTAATAGTAACAACATGGAACAGTCGGATGGATGTGGTGGCATCAAGAAGAGGAGATTGCAACATTAAAGTGAGGTATAATGTGAAATATGCATAGAAACAGGTGAAGGCTGTTCAATTCAATCATAGCTAATCTGCACCTCAACTCTAATTAGCAGCCTTTGGTGCATTACCATTGATCCTTTCGCCTAATAAAATTCTATCGACCTCAGTCTGTGCGTGATACTAGGGAGCACCAGTGATTGTAGGACTATGTCCCAGAACGATTCAGTGCTTTCAGGGCAGTGAAAGTGGAATTAGATGAATAAGAGGCAGCTGGGCAGCAGTGAGTGGCATTTCTTACCCAATCAATGCCAGAGCAGCTCGAGATATGTAGCATTTTAGAGATAGATCCATGGGAATCCCTGGCCCATCAAACTCAGTAAATTGCATGTGCTTATTTCACTCCAGTTACTTGAAAACACAATCCAGGAAAACACTCCAGTGCAACGTGGAAGAATAGCCAATGGTGCTGAATTTCGAGTGAGAACTCAAATTCAACATAATATGTCCTCTCACGTGGAGGTTATTCATCCCGAATTACAATTCTAAACAAAAGCAGCAGAGTCGTGGCTGCTTCACCTAGATTCAATTCTCAGCATCTTCTCCTTGCGACTGTGTGGGTTTTACAAAGGGTGCTCCAGTTGTCACCCACATGCCAAGAGCATGTGGGTTAGCAGGTTACTATTGGCCATTGTAACTTGTAGGTGGAATGGCAGTGTGTGAAAAATAGGTTACAGGGAAAATTTGTAGAAAGGAACTGCAGATGCTGGTTTAAATCGAAGCTGGACACAAAATGCTGGAGTAAATATAGTGGGCTCCATCTTTCCCTGATCATCGTTACTTTTACATATCTTTCATTCATTTGTTCCAAATCTCTCACTGTCACCGTCTATATCTCTCGTTTCACGTTCCCCCGACTGAGTTATTCCAGCTTTTTGTGTCTATCAAGAATCTATCTACTTCTGCCATAAATAAACAATAAAAGGCTGTTTCCAATGTTTTTTTGAGGAAGAGCGTTTCAAAGGTTCATGTCCCTGAGAAAAAAAAGGCACCTCACCTCTGCCTTGAATGTAGAACTTTGTAAAAAACATAATGAGCATGAGTCTTAGATTCTCCACCAAGAGAAGATGCCCTATTTACTTCCACCTTAAAAAGACCCCTGAGGAACTTAAAGGTAGACAAAAATGCTGGTGAAACTCAGCGCGTGAGGCAGCATCTATGGAGTGAAGGAATATGTGACATTTCGGGTCGAGACCCTTCTTCAGAGGAACTTATAGATTTCAATCAAGTCAGCCCCTCTTTATTTTTCAAAATTCGAATGGTTAAAAGCCTAGCGTATCCAACATTCCCTCACATGACGACCTATCTATTCCAAAAATCATTTTGGTAAACACTGTTTTTTATTAACCGTCCCTAAATAAGGAGACCAAAACGGTTTGCTGTATTCCAGATGGCGATATCACCATTGCCCTTCATAAACAAAACATAATCTTCCTCTGTTCCCCTCACAAAAATAATAACATTCTGGAGACCTAAGGTACTGTGTAATAATATTCTGTTAAAATGTGTAGGAAGGAACTGCAGATGCTGGTTTACAGTGAAGATAGACACAAAAAGCTGGAGTAACTTAGCGGGTCAGGCAGCATCTCTGCAGAAAAGGAATTGGTGACACTTTGGGACGAGACCCTTCTTGATAACTTTATTAAATATGGGATTAACCTGCACAAGTGTATTTTACAAACCGTGCACTTGGATACAGCATCTCAGTGCTTTGCAATCTCTCACTTTAAGGTACTGTGCTTTTTCACATTTTACGCCATTGTTAGCTCTAACAGCTTTTAACTTATCTATATTCTTGGGTAGAAAAAAAAAATGCAGATACTGGAAAACTGAAACAAAAAACAGAAAATGTTGGAACTAATCAACAGGCCAGGTAGCACTTCTGGAAAAAAAGTAGAGTTAACGTCTCAAATCTGAAATGTAAAACTGCTTAGCTATTCGCAGATGTTGTCTAACCTGCTCATTGATTCTTCCATTTTGGTTTTTACATCCTTTTTGAAGTCTTCTTATGCCCTTTCCACAACTTATTTTCCCATCCATCGTTGAGTCATCGACAAACGTTAGCAACCATATATTTTCCTTCATGTTTGTCAAACATTCATCTTTAACTAAAAGCAGATTATTTGATCAATATCAAATGTCGACTGTGGAAGCTGGTCACACAGAAATTGGCCGCAATTTACAAAAGTGACCATTTTTGAGAAAGTGCTGAATTATTTGCAAAATCCTGAGATTGTGAAATGTCCCAAATTATTTTAAAGTTCTGCATTCTTGCAACAAAAGTTAAACATAGCTTTATAATCCTTATCCTCCCCGTTCCCCTCGTGTTCTTTCAAACAGACATGGCAAGGTTACATATAAACCAGCCCTCAACCTCGTTACCTGTAGTGTAGGATCAGAGGAAGGTTATTTCTGACCACTGAGGGAAATAATGAATGGAGACTTGGAATTAAAATAATCTGAGTGTTTAAGAAGGAACTGCAGATTTTGGAAAATCAAAGGTAGACAAAAATGCTGGAGAAACTCAGCGGGTGAGGCAGCATCTATGGAGGGAAGGAAATAGGCAACATTTCGGGTCAAAACCTTTCTTCAGTCTGAAGAAGAGTTTCAACCCGAAAATTTGCCTATTTCCTTCGCTCCATAGATGCTGCCTCACCCGCTGAATTTCTCCAGCAAAATAATCTGAGTGTTTGGGTTAGCCTATCCCACTGTACCTCCGAGACTAACACTGCCTAATTGCTCTGCCTTCACCGAGATAAGGACCAAAACCAGCGTTTTGTGTTAGATCTTCGGTAAAGACCAATGCCACTGGGCAGAAAGATCGTACGAGGTGAGCAATTGAAATTATACAACAGGTCTCATTGCTCCTGGCCCAACTCATTCTAGCAATCTGGACTTCACAAACTACTCTCATACAAGACGGACACTGCAGTTACTGACATGAGTAGAAAGGAGAAAGCAAGGAAGTAGGAAGGAGGATTCATTGTTCTTTATCTCTCTACATCATCGTCTATAGAGGTAGTAGATTGGACTGTTTTGCCTTCCATCACAGTGAGGAATGTGGGGAATCCACTGTGGTGGATGTTTATGTTAACTTTTATGTAGTTGTGTGTCTTTATTTATTTATGTTTTGTTTTCGTGTGGCTGCATGGTAATTTGCATATCACTGTACCTTAATTGGTATCTATGGCAATAAACGACCATTGACCTTATATCTCTCGTTTCCCTTATCCCAAAGCAATCTGAAGAAGGGTCTTGACCCAAAACGTCACCCATTCCTTCTCTCCAAAGATGCTGTCTGTCCCGCTGAATTACTCCAGCTTTTTGTGTCTATCTTCAGTTACTGACATGAGTTGGATTCCATAGCAAGGAATGGATTTGGTTGCTTCTCTCTCTCCCTCCAAAATCCTGACAAGCTTTGAGTTTTAGTAAATGTACAAAACGTCAACTTTTTGAGACCGTGAGTTGTGCTTGCCTGATGAAAACACATTAAGCAACGTTTAAATGTGAGCTAGAAAGAGAAGGAGATCAACTGAATCTGTCTCCTGATAGGAGATGCTTCAGACCTTCACCAGTAGATGCCCCTTGTCCATTTGGCAAACAAGTCGACCAGTGACACCTGGTGACAGAGCAAAGGTATTGCAGAGATACCAGAATTCAGACTGGTGAAGGCACATGAGCAGATGTGGATTTACAAAAAGGGATGAATTGAGCTCAATTACCCAGTTTCTACTTCAGATTATTTCCCTCTTTATAACAGGAATTTGTGGACCTGCTTGCTCTTTTTGTTTGCTCATGCACATATTGATGATTATCTATGAGTAAGCAGCTGTAGGTGATAGAAGTCTCCACACGGGGCTCTCCATGGCAGGAGCAATCTAACACACTGACAGATTTATTCACATTTGGTGCTGCTTCAATCTATAGACTTAATGGTAATGTGAGTTCAGCAGTGTCTAAACTCTTGATGTATGCTGTATTATCTGCCCCCAGCCTGGCTCATTCAGAGCAGTGAACGGCCACACCCTCGATCAAACAGGAGAAAAGGAGGAGACACACTTCAGAATTTTGAGGGTACACAAAAGGCTGGAGAAACTCAGCGGGTGCAGCAGCATCAAAGGAGCGAAGGAGATAGGCGACGTTTCGGGTCGAGACCTTGAATTGCAAGTGGAAAGTGCAAACTTCCTGCGTTACTGATCTGGGGTGTAGTTCACAACTTTTCGCCAAGCACAATATCACCATGCAACAAGTTAAACTTACACTCAAGTCAGGTTGGCTCATATGCTCAGGAACTTAAAGAACGATTTTTGACTCAACTGGAAGAAAGGGATCTGACATGGGTCGTAACGATGGGGAGGAATTCAAAAATCTCAATGGTCATATCCATGGAAAGGAATAATTGGAAAGCGTCTTAATTGGATTGCCCTCACTCAGTATCCATGATTATGGAGACCCTCGGACTATCTTTGATCAGACTTTACTGGCTTTATCTTGCAATAAACACTATTTACGTTATTCCCTTTATCGTGTGCCCACACACTGCAAATGGCTCGACTGGAACCATGTACTGTGTATTGGCTACCCGCTGACTGGTTAGCAAGCAACAAAGGCTTTTCACTGTACCTTGGTACTTGTGAGAATAAACTAAACTCAAACTCAAATTAATTTATGGGGGAGTTGAGGAGGGTGATTGATTAATGGTCATGATCACCAACCTAATGGAACCGTCCCCTCATGTACAAACAGACACAAAAGCTGTGGATTACCAGTGGTTGATTTTCTAGAGATCCATAGTTCACCACTGGCCAAAGGTTCAAACCAAGACTTATGCATTTCATGCATGTTACTTTTTAAAGTGGTGATGAGGCTGGAGGTATGTTGGCGGTGAAGAGGGATGGAGGACAAATATGGATATGGATGGGTGAAAATTTGTTATGTACTTCACATTTTCCTATCACAATCCCCAGTCAATATTAGTGACAATGCACGTATGCCATACTAGTAAAGCAAACCATGACTTTACAATTCAACAAGTACTTGCAACGTGTCTGAGGCTGAACATTGCATAAAGATAATTTTTTTAATGATACAAACAACCAACCAAAAAGACCTGCCCTCTGAAATGCTTTTGTTCATCAAGGACAGGTGGAATTTAATGAAACCAGGTATTCAGTCGAAAAATAACGCAAATATGATGGAAAAATAAGATGCACTGCTTCTCCACGAGTGCTTTTAAAATAGTTCATAGAGAAACTGAAAATGACCCCAGTCTTATCACCTCATTATTCAACAGGTACAACTATGTACAAGTCCACTATAAATCTAATCTAAAATATCTTGTGTCTTGTGATAATTGAGTAATTGGGGAAAGTGACATGAATTCTCTTAAGGTAAACACAAGCAAGTAAAAGGAACAGAAGAAAATAGCTCTTCACTGTACCTTGGTACACGTGACAATAAACTAAACTAAACTAAGCTACTATTACGAATTCAATTGCGAGATTATGATTGGGTAGACAGGTTAAAACAGGTTAAATATAAATTTACGAGTGAATCCTGTAAACATTTCTTCATGCAGATAATTAATGTAGGAAACCAGAGGAGGTTTACCAGAATAATCCCAGGGATGATTGGGTTAACACATGAGGAGCATTTGAAGGCTCTGGGCCAGCACTTGCTGGAGTTTAGAAGGATGAGAGTGGATCTCACTGGAACCTACCAATTAATGAAAGGCCTAGATTGATTAGATGTGGAGAGGATGTTTCCAGTAGGGAGAGAGTCTAGGACGAGAGGGCACAGCCTCAGAATAAAAGCACGCACCTTTGGAATGGAGATCAGGAAGAATTTCTTTAACCAGAGGGTGGTGAATCTATGGAATTATTTGCCACAGATGGAGGTGGGACGTGGTTATTAGATATTTTTAAAGTGGGGATTGATAGGTTCTTGAAGAAGCCTCTTCTTGGAGATGGGGTTGGGAGGGAAAAGTAGATCAGCCATGATCGAACGGCAGAGCAGACGATGAGACAAATATCCTAATTCTGCTCCTGTGTCATAAAATGGGCTCACAGATTTGAGTAATTGAGGCATAAACACTGGAATGATTTAATAAATATATCAAGTTAAAAAAGAAAAATAAAGGAGAAGGGGCTAAAGGAGATATATTGGTATAATTTGGGGAATGCTGCCATGAACAAGTTTTATCGCAAACAACTCTGATCCAAATCTGCAAACAGTAAGCCACATAATGTTCCGTCCATATACAACATTAAGTTAATCAAGAAGGATCTGATTTGCTGCAGGAAGATAACTCTACACATGTCTGTCTGCCAGCCTCGAATTTCAAGAATATAAATACCGAAAGTATCTGAGAAATAGAGGCATGGCCGTAAGGTTTCTCCTGCCAACACTATTACTCAATATATCCATGGCTTATCAATTCTACTTCCTTGCTCTATCCCCTTAGTCCTTGTTCCAAATCTTAACAATCTCGTTCCCATAAAAAATACGGTAGCTGCATATCCACAACTCTCTGGGGCAGAGAATTCCAAAGATTAACAACTCACTAAGTGAAGAAGAATCCATTAAGAGTCCTCTAACAAGTCCTCATAAAAATCTGTGACATATTAGGTTTTAGTTTAGTTTAGAGATACAGCGCCCACCGAGACCACACTGATCAGCGATCCCCGCACATTGACACTATCCTACATGAGGGACAATTTTTACATTTATATCAAACCAATTAACCTACAACCCTGTGCATCTTCAGAATGTGGGAGGAAGCCATAGATCTCGGAGAAAACCTACGCAGGTCACAGGGAGAACGTACAAACGCCCCGTAGTCAGGATCGAAGCCGGGTCTCTGGCGCTGTAAGGCAGCAACTCTACCACTGCGCCACTGTTTGCCGCATGATATTGATCCTATCATGCTGGGAACTAGCTATGTAGGATAATCCCACTTTCCATTTCCCAGTCCATAGATTTATAGACTAGGACATGTCATGATCTAATCCAAATATTTTCAAGTGTGATGCAGGGTTCTGCCTCCACCAGGCGTTTAGACAGTGAAAAGATATTCGCCAATTCTCCGCAAATCATCCCATCTTAAAATCAATGTTCTCTATTTACTGACCACCATGCTAAAACAAAAATGGTCCTTTCGATTCAGTTGATCAAGGTACCTCGTAATTTTTATACACCTCAATAAAATTTCTCATTGGCCGAAGAAACATTACCAGCTCTGGCAATGTCCTTGTGAATCTGTTCTGCAATGCATATACCACTGCTACATCCGTCCTGCAGTTCACAGGACTTCGGCCATGGTCAATCTAGTATTAGTCTAGGTTAACCTTCCCACTCTTCTCAGCTGGTATAGGCAACTATCCTTCATGCCATCTTAATCACCTTATCTGTTATTTTGCTGCCTTCAGGGCTCATATGTTCGAAAATAGTAGGAACAGAATTAGGCCATTCACCCCATCACGTCTATTCGATCATTTAATCATGGCTGATCTACCTTTCCTTCTCAACCCCATTCTCCTGCCTTCTCCCCATAACCCATGACACCCGTACTAATCCAGAATCTATCAATCTCAACCTTAAAAAAATCCATTGACTTGGCCTCAGCCTTCTGTGGCAATTAATTCCACAGATTTGCTATCCTTTGACTGAAGAAATTCCTCCTCATCTCCTTTCCAAAGGTACGTCCTTTTATTCTGACCTCTGGTCCTAGACTCTCCCACTAGCGGAGACTAGTGGTTCTGCAGCCTTCTACTCCAGGGTCTACGTTTCCTGCACACCACCATTGATTGTGCATTTCATATCTTGTTTACACTACCTAATCACATTAACACTTACTCCTCTAGATTAAATTCCACTTGCCGCGTCTATGCCCACCTGGCAACTGCATTAATATCTCCCTTCAATTTATAATTTTCTTTCTCACTACTAGTCAATTTTGGCATCATTTGCAAATGTCTGAATTATAACACACACACTTAATTCCAAACCACTAACATTTATCATTAAAACCAAGTTAAACATCTCCTCTGAAAGTCAGCACCTCCAACAGTGTCGTTCTGTCTTAATACTGCACCAGAGTGTATGGCTGGGTTACATATTCGGAACTATCCAATGGTCCTTCAACTCACAGGCTTTTGATTCAGTGGTTAAGGATGCTACACACAGACTCACAGCGGATGCACGTAATCACCTGGTTTACAAACACAGGAGGCTTCTTCAGACTTCTGCAACAACGTCACAAAGAAAAGAAAATGTAAGAGAGAAATAGGCCTGAAAAATTGCTGAATATCTCTATTTGCTCTGACTTCATTCAATCTGTGTAACTGGCAAGGAAGCGTAAAGAAGCAATTATGAAAGGAAGAGCTTAAATGAAAAGGGCTGCAAACGTTCCCTCACGATTCCCACCTCCCTTCCATGCCAAAATAATCAATAGATGACAGTGTCGCAAATGCTGGCCTGACATATAAAAACATTCCCCAAAAACATGCTTAAACAAAAAATATATTCTTGACTGAAATCAGTTGCTGAGTGATTGTATTGTCAGACAGAAGGAACCAGCCTGACTTGGCAACTCCCCACATCTACTACTGCTGTGATTGTGAACATTTCCTGTGCCCTAGTCTTCATATGCCCTAGCGGTTTTGGAGCTTTTAAAACATAGACAACCTCCCCCCCCCCTCCGCCCACCCCCCCACTAAAACTCCCCCTCTCTCTCACCCCCCCCCCCCCCCCGCAACCCCCCCCCCCCCCCGCACCCCCCCACTCTCTCCCCCACCCCACTCCATCCCACATCCCCATCTGCACCCAGTTTATCAAAAGTAGCAGAGATAAGTGGGAGAATTCTCCCTGCTCTTCTTCCTCCTGTCTGCCTCCCTCCCCCCCCCCCCCCCCCCCCCCCCACACCTCCTTTCTGAGGTGCATGATCACTGGGGTAATAATACGCTGTTTATATGTCCCGTAAATGTCAGTCAGGCTGATGTAATTTACCCTAACAGCATTTTATATCATATCATAAAATTTATGCTCAGCAGTGACTTTGAAGTGCAGCCGGATGTAAAATGGGTTTTAATGTTTGAGAGAAGGAGGATTCAGTCAGTCTCAGACTCCAATTCTAGCCCCCGGCAGTGAAATGTGTCTGCATTCGATATTCTGGAGAACCTGCTTGATTCCATGGGCCAAGGATTTTGATCTCCACTATTTTATGCCTTAGCAGCAATTCAAAGGGAAAGGGCAAGCAGTGGTGCAGCAGCAGAGTTGCTCCCATGAAGTGCCAGAGACCGGGTTCGATCCTGACTACAGATGCTGTCTGTACGGAGTTTGTACGTTCTCTCTGTGACCTGCGTGGGTTTTCTCCGAAATCTTCATTCCCCCCCCCCCATAGTCCAAAGAGGTACAGGTTTGTAGGTTAATTGGTTTGGTCTAATTGCAAATTGTCCCTAGTGTGTGTAGGGTGGTGTTAAAGTGCGGGGATTGCTGGTCGGTGTGGACCCAGTGGGCTGAAGGAACTGTTAACGTGCTGTATCGCTAGACAATACTAAAAGTCCAGCAAGAGGAGAAACTATACTGGACCTTGTTCTAGAAAATGAGCCTGGCCAGGTGACTGGCGTTTCCGGCGTTTCAGTGGGAGGGCATTTTGGGCCACGTGATCACAGCCCCTTACGTTTTAATATAATTATGAATAAATATAAGTCTGGATCATCGTGGAAAGTACTAAATTGGAGGTGGGCAAATTACAACAGTCTGAAGAAGGTTGTGAAATGGTTGTCACCCATTCCTTCTCTCCAGAAATGATGCCTGTCCCGCTGAGTTGCTCCAGCATTTGGTGCCTACCTTTGGTGTAAACCAGCAGTACCTTTCTGCAAACTACCACATTGTTGGGCAGGAGCCGGGAAGAGTAAATTTGGAACAGCTGTGATTGGGTAAAGCATCATCTGATATTTGGCAGTCATTTAAAGACCTAGAGTTCAGAACCGACATGTCCCAGTAAGGAGAAAGGACAAGGATGGATAGCCAGGGCATAGAAGGGTCTTGACCCGAATCGTCGCCTATTTCCTTCGCTCCATAGATGCTACCTCACCTGTTGAGCTTCTCCAGCATTTTTGTCTACCTAGGATGGATGACCAGAGAGGGTGTCCAAATCTGGACAAATAGAAGGAAGCATACGTAAGGTTTTGGAAGATAAAATCAGACACGGCTTATAAGGAATATAAATAAGCAGGAAAGAACTCGACCAGGTAACTCGGAGGGCTAGAAGGGGGACATTGACCAGCCAAATTAAAGAGGAAAGCAAGGCTTTTTATATGTACATTAAAAACAGGAAGGTAATGAGGCAGAGGGAGGGCCACTCTAGAATAAAAGAGGGAATTGATGCTTGTAGTCAGAGGATGTGAGTGAGGCACTAAATAAGGATTTTACACCAAGGAGAAGGACATCGAGGATAGTGAGATCAGTGCGGGATACACTGACACGGCAGGGCATTTTAAGATCAAGAAGGAGCTTGAGTTGGGTCTCTTGAGAAGCATTACGTAGGTTACATCCCTGGACTTGAGGGATCTATCGGAGATTATTCGGAGAGGCAAGAAAGGAATCTTGCTGGGTCTGAACAGCACTTCACATTTTGCTTGGGCAGCTTTCAACCCAGTGGTATGAATATTGGTTTCTCTAATTTCATTTAACCCTTGCATTCCCTCTCTCTCCGTCTCTCCCCCAACCTCGTCTTCCTAGTTTCACTCTTCGTATCCCTTCGTAACAACCTCCTCCACAGCAAACAATGAACCATTGTGGGTTCTTGGTCATTGGAGCTACATCTGACTTTCATACCTCTAGTTTCCCTCTCCCCTGACTCTCAATCTGAAGAATAGTCTTGACCCGAAATGTCACCTATTCCTTTTCGTCACAGATGCTGCCTGGTCTGCTGAGTTACTCCAGTATTTTGTGTCTATCTTCTATAGTCAGAACTGCTTTTTTAATCAGGGTGGAAATACAAGCGGTTATAGTTTTAAGGTCTGGGGCGGAATGTTTAATTTTTTTAAAGCAGTGAATGGTACATGCTGTGAATGCACTGCCAGCAATAGTGGTGCGAAAGATACGAGTGCCTTTTAGATAAGCATATGGATATGCAGGGGATGGAGGGATATGAATCATGTGCAGGCAGAGGGATTAGTTTAATTTGGCATCATGTTGAGTACAGGTATTGAAAGTCTAAGAGCCTCTTCTGTGCTGTGGTGTGTGTGTACGTGTGTGTGTGTGTGTGTGTGTGTGTGTGTGTGTGTGTGTGTGTGTGTGTGTGTGTGTGTGTGTGTGTGTGTGCGTGTGCATGCGTGTGTGTGTGTGTGTGTGTGTGTGTGTGTGTGTGTGTGTGTGTGTGTGTGTGTGTGTGTGTGTGTATGCATGTGTATGCGTGTGTATGTGTGTGTGTGCTCGTGCGTGTGTGGGTGTGCGTGTGTGTATGCGTGTGTGTGTATGTGTGTTTGTGTGTGTGTGTGTGTGTGCGTGTGTGTGTGTGTGTGTGTGTGTGTGTGTGTGTGTGTGTGTGTGTGTGTGTGTGTGTGTGTGTGTGCGTGCTTGCGTGTGTGCGTGTATGTGTGCGTGTGTGTGCGTGTATGTGTGTATGCATGTGTATGCGTGTGTGTGTGTGTGCGCGTGCGTGTGTGGGTGTGCGTGTGTGTGCGTGTGTGCGTGTGTGCGTGTGTGTGCGTGTGTGTGTGTATGTGTGTGTGTGCGTGTGTGTGCGTGTGTGTGTGTGTGCGTGCTTGCGCGTGTGTGTATGCGTGTGTGATGGCGTGTGTGTGTGCGCGTGCGTGTCACCTTTTCAGAATATGTCATAGCTCACATCGTTTTTTTATGTTGATCTGACATTAGATATGATGAACCCGAGGTGAAGGACTTTATGTCCAGCTCACTGACCAGGAACATGGGAACATGAATAGGCCATTCAGCTACTCAAGCCAGCTCATTATTCAATCTGATTAACTAAACTGTATATGAACTATATCCGATTATATACCATATCAATAATTAATCACACTGAAATTGGTTGGAAGCTCCAATCAATTATTCAACTTTTCCTCAAAAGTCAAAACATGGAAAAACGCAGGAACCGGAGGAGCCCTAGCAACCCCGGAATCTGTTCCGTCAATCCATGGGATGATGGCTGATCATTATTTTATTTCAATCCACCAACATGGCCTTTAATCTTTGAAACCCTTGTTCAATAAAAGGCAATTGATCATAGATTTAAATTGGAAATTGATCGAGCATCTGCTGTTTTTTATGTCAGTGAATTCCATACTTTGCGTTAAGAAGTGTTGCCTAATTGGACCTCAGAATAGCCTGGCTTCTAATTTAAGATTCTGCCCCTTTCTCCTCAACTCCCCCAAGACCAGAAAAAAAAACTTCTCTCGATCTACTCCATAAATGGTACAACTTTCATTCAAATCACTTTTCATCAGGGTGATATCCAGAAAATACAAGCAATATTCACGAGCAAGAAATGGTAGGCATTCAATGAGTCAAATTTGTTTAGTTTTGTTTAGTACGGAAACAGGCCCTTCGGCCCACTGAGACCTCACTGACCAGCGATTCCCACACAATTGTCCCCAGTGTGTCCTCCCACACTCCAAAGAAGTACAGGTTTGTAGGTTCATTGGCTTTGGTATAATTGTAAATTGTCCCTAGTGTGTGTGATAGTGTTACAGTGCGGGGGTCGTTGGTCGGTGCGAAGTAGCCACTCTACTGCTGTGCCACCGTGCCGCCCTTCACAATTAGTGCAACCTGAAATTTAAGTATCAGTTGGATGTTTGGAAAAACTGAAGAAAAGATGGAATTTTGGAATGCTACATACTGGAACCCTTTTGTTTCGTCCAGTCTGCTTACAGTTCGATATAAGCATAAATTAACATTTATAATAGTTACCATACACAGAAATGTTGCTCTGGGGCTCACTTTTCCTTCTCGTGACTTCTTTAAGCTCTCCCCTGCCTATTTATTTGCAAAGTATACGTTCAATAACACATACGGATTGATTTTTTTTTTTTTGTTTCCACCATGTATTGAACTGTGTTAGAAAAAACAACTATCCGAAAGTCACTGTTCTTGTGAGCAGTCTGCCAGAATATAACACAGGTTGGCAACACTTCAATTCATGGTTTAAAGTATCATTTTCTCCCACTTGCTGCCCCAGGGACAACAAGATCAACTACAGGGTTGCTATTTCGGAGGTATGCTTACTCTCCGATTATAGGATGCACACGCTCAGAGTATGAATGCACAACAAAGCAACTGCAGACTGCTACACTGAGCTATGATCCAGTTAATGTAGCACTCTCAGAATCAAAGCTCAGAGCACCAACTCATAGAGTTAACATACAATGCATCAATTCATTGTGCTAACGTTCAGAGTGTCAACATAGACTGTCACCATACTATACTATATACCAACTAGATACCAACTTAAACCCCTGTCCCACGGTATGAGTTCATTCCAAGAGCTCTCCCGAGTTTGCCCTGATTCGAACTCGGAGATTTACGGTAATGGCCACTCGTCGGTACTCGGGGCTCTCGTTGAGGTTTTTCAACATGTTGAAAAATTTTCACGAGTCTTCCCGTGCCTAGCTGCCGTTAGCGAGTCTTCCCGAGTACCTGCCGTTAGCGATACAAGCCGCTAAGCGACGTCCCCGAGCTCCAGCGTACCCGCTACGTTCATTCTTCGTGCTTACCATGAGTTTGATTTTTTTTTTAACCCGGAAAAGCTCTTGGAATGAACTCGTACCGTGGGACAGGGTTATTAGAATACCAACTCTCAATTAAATGAATGAATGAATGAATAAGTTTATTGGCCAAGTATTCACATACAAGGAATTTGCCTTGGTGCTCCGCCCACAAGTGACAACGACATACAGTGACAGTTAGGAATGACACATAAAACACTAAACATTAATAATAAAACATTATTGATTAAACATGTGAATATTTTGTAGGGTTTTCACAGACGACACAAACGAACAAAACAGCAAGGAGCAGTACACCGTGGCCGCCATCGTTGGCGCCAGCAGCAGCTACACTGCTAGCAGCTACACTGTCAAGTCACTACCAATACTAAGTATACAAAGTCATCATGACTCTCAGTCTGAAGAAGGGGTCTCGACCCGAAACGTCACCCATTCCTTCTTTCCAGAGATGCTGTTTGTCCCGCTGAGTTACACCAGCATTTTGTGTCTACCATCTGCAGTTCCTTCCTACACATCATGTAAACATCCTAGATACTAATGATACTCATTTATTTAATAATATGGCCTCTCTAGTTCCAAGAACAATCTCCTTTGTTGGGTCTAATTGGCAAATTCACTGACATTGGAATTGTGGCCCAGTGGCAATGGAACTGGCAGCAGAACAGGATGTGACCATGTTAAACCCATGGAGCTCTATATGAATGTGCATCTTGATGAAAGTTTGGACCAAAGGGATATACGATGATCCCATAGGTGAAGGTAGTATAATGTCATACACTCTACAATATCACCAACGCAATCATAATTACAAGCACGTATTCCATCCAAACTACCTCCTCGTTGATTCTTACCGAGAGTTAATCGAGAATAATCGTTTAACTTTGTTCTTTCCCAGTTCTTCAAAACTTAGAAATCCCTTTTTACAGTCTTAAGGCATGTAGGATCCATGTTTGGCTCACCACCACCCCCACCTTCTCTCTCACACTTGGACGATTGGGGCAGCAGGAAGAGATGAGGGTGGCGCAGTGGTAGAGTTGCTGCCTTCCCGTGCGAGACGCCCAGGTCCGATCCTGACCACGGATGCCTGTCTGTACGGAGTTTGTACATTCTCACTGGGACCTGCGTGGGTTTTCTCCAGGGCCTCCGGTTTCCTCCCGCACTCCAAAGACGTACAGGTTTGTAGGTTAATTGGATTGGTAAATTTGTAAATTGTCCCCTAGTGTGCAGGATAGTGTTGGTGTGTGGGGATCGCTGGTGACTCGGTGGGCCGCGCTGAATCTCTAAATTAAAATCTAAACTTTTTCCAGCAGTGAGAGTCTTTGTCTTTCCAAGGGTTAATAAATTTAAAAAACAGTGAATTGTTGCTTTCTGTCCATAATTCTGTTTTGGTATTAAATTCTTTTTTTTGGTCAAAACCCCTTCACACCTCCATGTCCAGAAGGCGTTTTTTGTTATGAAGGAAGCTGAATAAATGCCAGACAAATAGGATTCACTCCCTCCTGCGTCAGTACACTTATGATGTGATAAAGGCTACATCTCATACTCTGTCTTGCTGTTCAACCTGTGCAGAATAGGTAGGATACCAATGTAAATAAAACATTAGAGGCAAAGTTAATGCTGGGCACACACTGATCCCCCCAAATCAGAATATCTGGAATAATTCATGAGATATTTATTTGCACTTATCAAATAGCTCGTTGGTTCCTTTATCTTGGTACACTGTTCTGTTTGTGAGCAATCTCCATGGGGGAGATGCCGAGAAATTAAAAAAATATATAACAGCACGTATGTAAATACGCAAGCATAGAGACACCACATACACAAGGCATGTATATTTTATATGGAAATTAATACATATTTACACAAGCGTATTCATATGCACAAGTGTACAGGCACGTATGCACATTGATACTCACTATCTCTTCTTCTCCCACCCCCTCTCTCTCTCTCACACACACATACACAAGATAACAACTGTTGAGAAAGGGCTGTTTAATGATTCAATTCGTATAGTCAGCACTTCATGCTGTAAGTTCAATATTCAAACCTTTTAACTCAATGCTGCAGCAGTGGTCCTTGGGGCTCTATGCAACCCAGAGGAACATTGAGCAAAAAATCTCTTCACTTCTGCGTACCTGGCTGTGTGCAGTTACTTCCAGATTCCTCATCGCCCGCCAGGCAAGAGGCATAATAGAGAAGCAGCTCACCAAAGGAACAAAATCAGCCACATCAGAAGAGGAGAGTAAATTGGCAATACAATTAAATGTGACTGTGTGAGGTCATGAACCTTTCATGACCACAAAGACATCATCACTGCAGGAGATAATGCAGGAAGAGACAGGCCAAAAGGCCTACAGGAACAGTATTAAAATACTGACAAACACATCTCATCGTGTACAACACACACCAACACACAACTCTGCGTCAGCCAGCACTAATCTAGCATTTTGGAATCCATCCTTCAACCACTTAAACCCCCAGCCACACTGAAGCAAGGCCTGGAACTGCAACGCTCAAGGGCAGATCAATACTGATCTTGAATGTCGAGATCAAAGGTTGAACTGTCAACTCGCTGAATCTAAAATTTACACTCCAATGCTTTTTATAGCCAGCTTCATTTCCTCTTTTATAACCAGCATCATTTGTGCCTAAAGATTTAAGCAGTACACACCTACTAACAGTCGGCCTGATGTCATGCTTTTTACTGTTTAATGCTGATCCTCATAAAATTTCATTCATGATGCTCTCCCAGCACCAGCGACCCTCAGCCATACGTTACCAATTTGTCATTCCAGCCTTCCTCCTTCTGACCTTCTATACTAAAAGAAATAGAGTCATGCAGCACTGAGTGTAGACACCAAATGCCAGAGTAGCTTGTGGGGACAGGCAGCATCACTGGAGAGAAAGAATGGGTGGCGTTTGGGGTCAAGACCCTTCTTCAGACTGAATCTTTCCCACTTAACAACATCCTTCCTACGGCAGGGCGACCAAAACTAAACGCAATACTCCACATGCGGCCTCACCAACATCTTATACAACTGTGATTTAACACTGCAACTTCTATACAATACCCTGACTGATGAAGGCTAATGAACTGAAAGCCTTCCTGACTACCCTATCTACCTCTGATGCCACTTTCAAGGAACTAAGTACCAGCACTCCGAGATCCCTCTGCTCTACCACGCTCACACGGGCACCGCCACTTACTGTGAAGGTTCCTGTCCTCGTTTGACTTTGCAAACTGTAACACTTTGCACTATCTGCATAAAACTCCATCAACCAGTCCTCAGTCGAATTGCCCAACTGATCAAGCCAACTAGCAGCTCGTTCTATACGCCCACTAACCTCTACGCACAATACCTGCCTCTCAGTCCCCCTTTAAATCTTTCTCCTCTCACCTTAAACGTATACCCTCTAGTTCCTGAACCCCTATCCTGGGAGAAAGACTGTGACCACTTTTCATTAATCTCTATAATGTCACCTCTCACTCCAAGAACACAATGCCAAGTTATCTTGATAACTCAAAGCTGCCTACCAGTCCCAGCAACATCCTTGAGAATCTTTCCTGCACCCTCTCTGGTTTAATGTTATCCTTCCTAGAACATGGCGGCCTGAACTGCACACGTTAGTCCTGATGCAGTATCACCAATGTCCTATGCTGCTGTAACATGATGTTCTTGCCCTGTGACAAGAGTCAAGAGTGTTTTATTGTCATATGTCCCAGTTGGAATTCCACATGCGTCCCTATTTTCTATGATTCTATAATAGAACAATGAAATTCTTACTTGCAGCAGGAATATGTAAACATAGTTCACTGTAAACAATACAATAAACGAGAGAAATAAAAGGTTCAGTATGTGTATATATACACATATTCACAAATACACATATATATATCCACACACACACATACATACACACACAAAAAAACAAACAATAATAATGCAATAAAAACAATAATAGTCTATATAGTTCAGAGCTTATTTGAGGTTGTAGGGTTTAATAGCCGAAAAATAGAAAATAATAACATGAAGGCGAGTATGTCGTACGCCTTCTTCATCACTTTGTCTACTTGTGTCGCCACTTTCAGGGAACTTGCATTTGTGATTGCAGGTCTCCCTGTGTTCAGCCATCGCCAGGGCACATTCATTTACTGTGTAAGCCCGGCCCTGCTTTAACTTCCCAACAGACATCACTTTGCACGTGGCTGAGCTAAATTCCATCTGCAATTCCATTGGCCACTTTTCCAACTGATCTACGTCCCATTGCAGCCTGAGATCGGGGTGAAGGAAAGAGCGTTCACGTCGCGGCCCTGTTTCCACCCACCTTTCCACCGCTACGCGCACGAAGCGCAAGACGCGCAAGACGCCATTGTATGCAGATGCCGGGAAGCTGTGGCTGAACAATTTCCAACCTTGTGATGTGGACTCAATAAGATGACGTGAGATCACCTTCTCCACTGTATTCCACGCCACTAATTTTGAGTCATCACCAACTTACTAATCATGCCACCTATCGTCCAATCCAAATTATTAATATATAAATGACAAACAGCAGGGGATCCAGAATCAATCTCTACGGCATAACTTTGGTCCCAGACCTCCAATCTCAGCAGCAACACTCCAATATCACTTTCTGAATCCTTCCATCGAGCCAATTCCGCATCCAAATAGCTAGCTCACCCTGGATCTCACTTTTCAGACCAATCTAACATATGTGACCTTTTCAAAAGCATTGCTACGGACCAGATAGACAATGTTCACAGCCCAGCCCACATCAATCCATTTGTTACCTCAACAAACAAATTCACTTTCCCACAAACAACGCCATGATGACTATCCCTACTTAGTCTTTGCCATTCCAAAGGCAGATCTATAGATCGTTTCTCTCAGAATCCCTTCCAGTAACTTACCCACTGTTGATTTTAATACTCACTGGACAGTATCATTGTCCCCCTTCACAAATAAGGTCACACCATTAGCCACCTTCCAGTCTTCCATACCACACCTAAGGTACTAAAATCTTTAGGAGAGCACTGCAGATGCTGGGTTAAATCGAAGGTAGACACAAAATGCTGGAGTAACTCAGCATTTGAGAAATGCTGGAGAGAAAGAATGGGTGACGTTTCGGGTCTGAAGAAGGTTCTCGACCCGAAACGTCACCCATTCCTTCTCTCCAGAGATGCTGCCTGTCCCGCTGAGTTACTCCAGCATTTTATGCCTACCTTCGTACTAAAACCTTTACCAGGGCCCCAGCAGTTTATTCCCACAATTTTCTACGGTACACGAGAGGAGAAGGTGTCAGGCCCTGGCACTTTTATGTGCCCCAAAACCACCAACACCTCCTCTTTTGTAATATTGATATATTTCAGGCTTTCACTGTTCTTCATGAGTTCATAAGTGTTAGGAGCTGCATTTGGCCATTTGGTCCATCGAGTCTACTCCGCCATGCAATCATGGCTGATCTATCTTCCCCTCTTGACCCCGTTCCCCTGCCTTCTCCCCAAAACCCTGCCTGAATTCCCGAGCTGCCATCAGGTTTTCCAGGGTAAATTCAGATGAGAAGTATTTATTCAGCCCAGAGCTCCACACATCATCGACAACACGATTGCAACCAGTAATTCCCCTTCTAAAATCTGCAGGTGCAGGTAAGCAATACAATGGTCCGATAGCTCTTTATGTTCAGACAACCTTGAATTACAAATCAAAACAGAGACACTGTGTAAAACTTGATGGCAATCACAAGTGACTTTACAATTTCAATGATAAATAAGCGAATTGGCCTAAATTTTTTGGTCAATATTTATGCCTTTATCAAAATCACTCAAACAGATAATCTGGTCACTTATCATACAGAATATGACCATGCAATCTGGGAGCAGTTGTTGCTCGTGAAATTCAAGGAATATGTCAGCACCTCAGGTGAAGGAGGTGAACATAGGAGTAGGGAGATGAGGTTCAAATAATATCTTGGGGTTATGGATATGAAGCCGTGACTGTGGGAGTGGATAGAACTGAATTTACAGGCGCACAGCAACAAATTGGAATGGTTATTGGAGTTTCAACGGCAGAAATAGTTCAGTCAGAAGTATAAGGCATCATAATTTATGTTGTGAAATTATTTGTAAAATGATTTATCTTCCCCGCAAGAGTGTAATACATTCATATTAATTTGGAGTACTTGAGATGATTTTATAATAAATCATGCACTTTAAGAAATAAAATGAAATCAATGTTCCAAAACGGCAGAATTAAGGTTATCCTATACATGCTCCAAAACGAGCTTGTCAAAGTCCATCATCAAGGGCTCTGATGACAGAGTTTAGAAACATATACAAAACCAATCATGCAATATAAGATCATGAGAGGAATACTGTAGATCGGGTAGATGCACAGAGTCTCTTGCCCAGAGTAGGGGAATCGAGGACCAGAGGACATAGGTTTAAGGTGAAGGGCAAAAGATTTTATAGGAATCTGAGGGGTAACTTTTTCCACACAAAGGGTGGTGGGTGTCTGAGACAAGAGCCATCAGCGGAGGAAGTTGAAGCTGGGACTATCCACATGTTAGACAGGCACATGGATAGGACAGGTTTGGAGGGGTATGGACCAAATGCAGGCAGGTGGGACTAGTGTAACTGGTTCATATTAGCCGGTGTCAGCAAATTGGGCCGAAGGGCCTGTTTCCATGCTGTATCACTCTGTGACTCTATAACCCAGCAATACTCACACACCTAATCTAGAACCAATTCCACCTCACCCAGTAATACACACACGCCCAACGCATAACTCCCACAAACCACATCAAATAAGGCACATAGAACATACACCAAATCTAATAATCCACACTCCCAAGCCCAGTAGCACAACCAACAGTAAGGTCAAAACATCCATCCTTCAAAACTACTAAGTCCCATTGCCCAAAGAAGTGATTAGTTTAGTTTAGTTTAGA
This sequence comes from Okamejei kenojei, assembly GCA_035221665.1. Lineage (NCBI taxonomy): Eukaryota > Metazoa > Chordata > Chondrichthyes > Rajiformes > Rajidae > Okamejei > Okamejei kenojei. Next base: position 24,011,740 of record CM069162.1, read on the forward strand.
GATTCAGTGCGGAAACAGGCCCTTCGGCCCACCGGGTCTGCGCAGACCAGCAATCCCTGCATATAAAGACCCTCCTGCACCAATTTTTTCATTTACCAAGGGACAATTTTTTCATTTACCAAGCCAATGAATCTACAAACCTGTACGTCTTTAGTTGAGAGATTATAGGTACAGCTGAATTATACATGTTGGCTGACTGCAGAGGTGTTGCAGCTTTGCTCTGTCTCAGAAGGTTTTCAGTTTCACAACAAAACTGTGGAATCTGTGGTGAATCTGTGGAATTCTTTGCCACAGAAGGCAGTGGAGGCCAAGTCAATGGATATTTTTAAAGGTAGATAGATTCTTGATTTGTACGGGTGTCAGGGGTCATTGGGAGAAGGCAGGGGAATGGGGTTTGGAGGGAGAGATAGATCAGCCATGATTGAATGGCAGAGTAGACTTGATGGGCCGAATGGCCTAATTCTGCTCCTATCACTTATGACATGATCTTAAATGCATATCAGGTAACCTTTAACAACTCTGCCATTGGGGGGGGGGGGAGGGAACATGCGCATGTGCCTGGAATGCCAGCTTTTGGATATTGAAATCATGCATGTTTCTGGGGTCAAATTACGTGTAAGGAGGAAACTAAATACAAATATTCCCAAATATGAACATGGGACAAAATATTACAGTACCATAAATGTATTGTGGAAATTTGTGGGGGGGAAAAATATTAATTATAATTCATGTTTTTATATCTTGATCTTTGTTAGATAAGGTAGGTGGGTGGCACTGAATCCAATTGAATGGTGGGGCAGAATCGAAGGGCTAAAGGGCCTCCACATCTCCTAGGTTCATGCAAAGCTAAATTATTTAATTCCCAGTTAAATGTAAAAGTTAAGGTATTTTCTCTGTCTCCTCCTTATTGACCAAATTCTGTTTTAATTTGTGCTGATTTGGAATCTTTTTGATTGCCAATTTTTTCTCAACCCTCTCGCTTTACTCAAAGTGGATTAACACAAACAATGACATCAGCCTTTCTATATTCAGAAATGGGGTCATTGCTGAGCTAAGCATGCTTTCCGAAATTTCCAGGCCAAAGTAGAGAGATGCACTTTGTCGTTTCTTTTTTAATTTAATAAAGTATTCTAAATTGGCACAGTGGCAAATAACCCTGGAATAGAACAGATAAAGAGGAGATAAAATATCGGGCAGGGTTCCCATTTCCAATCATCATCTCGCGATCTCTTGCTAAAGATTGATTTCCAGTCAAGAGAAGATTGAGTTCATTCCAGGTGCTTCGCAACACTGTCATGTTGCTGGCCAGAATGCATTTGAGTGCAGATTTATTTCTGGCTTGTGGAGGGGCATGCACACACATCCATTATGCTCTATGGCAATCATGTGGGTACAATCATAACTTTAAATCCTTTTAAGATGAATATTGAGATTCCGATCCAGTAGGCCCGACTCGCCCCAGGGGACTGCGGAGAACCCTATCTGGGCGGGGCCTGTCTGGGCCGAAGGAGCCTCAGCGACGGCGGCGGCAAATGGAGCCTCTGCAGCAGCAGCGGGAGCCTCAGCGGCAGCGGGGGCCTCAGCGTAGGTGGCGGTGGGGCCTCGGCAGCAGCGTAAGCCTCGGAGACAGTGGGAGCCTTGGCAGCAGCAGGAGCCGGGGTGGCAACAGAGGCGGTGGGACCTCGTGATCGACCCGCGATCAGCGGTCGATGAGCGTGAGGGGAGGGGGGAGAGGAGAAGACAATGGGGACCCGGGGTGGGGGGACCACCAAGATGAACAATGGCAATGGAATAATGGTGAGGGACGGTAGGAGAACAAAGGGGGACCCATTCTGGGGGAGGGGGAGCACTCTAGTTTTAGAAAAACCAGCCCAGGGGATAAGCCTGCATTTGTTTGTTTGTTCGTTCCGGTTCAGGCGCTGTGCATACGGCAGCCAGCCAACAGTCGCTTGTCTTTTTCTTTTTTTTTCTCTCACTTTTTTTTCTCACTAATTTTATTTTAATTTCAAGTTTTTGTGTACCTTGTTCTGTGTTGTGACTGTTAGCAGACCAATTTCCCTCCGGGGTTGAATAAAGTTTATAGCATTGTATTGTAATGTAAATGAAATCCTAACCCTTTCAAAAATATCTCTGGCACAATTTTAGTGTTGCTGAGGTGATTTCATATTAAAATGCTTTATTCTTAGGGGCTGAAGAAGGATTCCGACCCCCAACGTCACCTTTACATGTTCTCCAGAGATGCTGCTTGACCCACTGAGTTACTCCAGCACTTTGTGTCCTTTTGTGTAAACCAGCATCTGCAGTTCCTTGTTTTTACAAAATGGCTTATTGGTTTATTTGCGTCACATGTACCAAAATACAATGAAAAACTTTGTTTGTGTCCTATGCAAGCAAAATCATACTATCGTACGTACATCGAGGAGAACAGAATGGAGAATATAAGGTTGCAGCAACAGAAGTTTAAAAAAGCTGTGGAGTTGCAACGAGGTAGATGGGAAGATTAGGAATTCATCCTTGGCATATGAGGGGAACGTTCAACAACAGGAAATTAAAACATTACAAAGGCGTTCTGTAAATGCCAATAAAATCGAGTGCCTGTTTGGACAACGGGACAGAACTCCTGAGAGAAAACTCCGGAATAAGATCATGAAAGGAATTAGGAATATGAACAGGAATGATCAGAAAAGGCATGAAATGTGAAATAAGGAATGGAATGTGGAATCCAGAGTTAAATTCCAAAGTAAGGTCTTTCTCCAGGGAGAATGTTTCTGCTGATGGTCTGAGTGAGAAGGACCAACCCCGCACCCATTCATTGTGTCATCACACCTCCAATTTGCAGCAATTAGATCTCACTTCACTTTGATTTTGGTTTTCCCTTTCCTGGGAAGTTCAAAGAATGTCAAATGTCCTTACATCAAAGAATAAATGCAATTGTGAAAACTCAGTCTTTTCAATGAACCTTAATCTTAGGTCTAAGTGTGTGTTGTTCTGACAGAAATATTCCTCACTTCAGTTCTTGAGAATATATTGGCTGTTTCCTCTAACTCAATTAAATATTGACACTGGTTCACTATTCAAGCTTATCAGATGGCTTTATTAGACTATTTCCCTCCCATTCTTATTGCCAACTCCCAATAAAAATCTTGACTGTCTCGCTCACTGATCTACTTTTTAATTTAGAAACTTGTTCTAGCCAGATAGAAGGATGGTACGAAAGATCAATCAAAATCAACCATTAATGAGTTGAAAGAAAGATAGATGGCCATTGAAGTTGTTTTTTATGTTGACATCAATTTGCACAAAGAACAGCCCCACGAGCAGTGACATTCAATCGTAAGGAAGAGCACCCAGAGCCAAAGGAACCACATGTTGTTAAAGAAGGAACTGCAGATGCTGGAGAATCGAGGGTACACAAAAAGCTGGAGAAACTCAGCGGGTGCAGCAGCATCTAAGGAGCGAAGGAGATAGGCGACGTTTCGGGTCGAGACCCTTCTTCGGTCTGAAGAAGGATCTCGACCCAAAACATCACGCATTCCTTCTCTCCAGAGATGCTGCCTGTCCCGCTGAGTTACTCCAGTGTTTTGTGTCCATCTTCACACGTCTTATACAACAGATAGACATATATAATGCATTGACACATCATTGTAATGCAACGGCCATGCTTCTGTCTGCAGGGTCTACCAAGTGCAAATAGGAAGGCTGCCTCTGGATTGCCTCTTTGGTGATGTACACATGGCAGACACGTGTAGAAGGTAGACACAAAATGCTGGAGTAGCTCAGTGGGACAGGCAGCATCTGTGGAGAGAAGGAATGGGTGACATTTCAGGTCGAGACCCTTCTTCAGTTATTGTTTCATTCCCCAAAGCACAGTCAGCAGAAACACATCTTGCACGTAGCTGTCAATTGCTTAGTTAAGAAGATTTGAGGTTAGGTAATGGAATTCCATAGCTGACTCATTGTGCAGTTCAGATTCACCAATGTAATAGTAGAGCTTAAAGAACTTAGTTATAAGGATAGTTTCCAATGGACTGGCATATATGCCACTATGATTTGCACGTTGCAGGACCTCACCTTGTGGTTCACTAAGATAGACACAAAAAGCTGGAGTAACTCAGCGGGTCAGGCAGCATCTCTGGAGAAAGAGAATCGGGCACGTTTCAGGTCGAGACCTTTTTCAGACTGCGGTGCCCTACTTGGCTCGGTGGGACAGACAAGTGCAAGACATAACAGGAGGTTTCAATAATGTTGAGAGAGTTGAGTCAAAAAGAAAGTTCACAAAAAAAGTAAATAATACATATCAGTGACACGACAGCTTCTCTGGTGTTGCTGCAAGACATGACTGGGAATCCCTGAGGCAACCCAAGCTTTTTAAAAGGATCAGCCCATGGCATTTTCAGGCATTGATGAAAATTAGCCGAAACTGCCAAGTCTGAACAAGCATGCGTTTCACTCAAAAAGATTAGGAGACATTGATTTGGTCAATGTATTTGCATTCATAAAGAGATTCAATAGGTAAATAAAAGTAGAAGAATCTAACCTCTTGTAATTAGCTTTGAGCTAGTCCATGTGGCAATGAAATTAGGAAGCCCTTTCTCATTTAAAGAGTAGCAAAAGTCTGGAATTCTTCCCGAATTGAAGAAGACAAGGTGAACAATTGAAATCTTTAAGATTGAGATTTATCGAAATCTTTCATCTTTAAGATTGAGATTTATTGAGACTGTCAAGAGATTAGGAGCAAATGTGGGTAAGAAGAGAGGTTTGGATCAACGGTATGACTAATTTAGGAAGCTGAATTGTCTTCTTTTGAAATTTTTAAAAATCAGCCTGCCCCTGGAAGCTGCCACCAGATCGCTGGCATCTCATTGAAAAAGAATTTCCCATCCACAAAGAGACTGCCAGCACATGGAGCACTGTTCCAAGATAATCATACCCCGACACAATATGGCAGGCTCATGCTCTGCCACTGTGCCAGGTCTGTGCAGGAGCAAGTCAGTTGGCATCTTTTCCTCAACATTGTGTGCAGAACATTAGCGCAAAGCATGGCTTATATCCTCTGATTTAAATTAACATTTGGTGTTGATATGTTTAAAGAGTGCTTCCTCTCTCGGTTTAATTTTAATGACATTTTCTCGGAGGGGATGGGGATTGATTGAAAGAAAATCTGGCAGAAGCCAGGAATGACAGACTGGAGGCCACCTTGCAATTGGGAGTTGTGATTCATCATTTCACCTACCGAAATAAAAAATTACAAACGACAAACAAAGTGGGTGACAATCATTTATAAATACTCAATGCCCGCTGGCATTGGGAGGGACACAAAACGCTGGAGGAATTCAGCGGGACAGGCAAGATCCCTGGAGAGAAGGAATGGGTGACGTTTCGGGTCGAGACCCTTCTTCAGACTGGACTGGGAGGGAGATGGGGTGGGTGTTGTGTATCTTAGAGAGAAGACCCCGTCAACATACAGACCCTGTGAATGTCATTGCTGTTTCAAAATGTTTTCCCCCCAAAGTCACCCCTTCAAGATTTCAAAATGTTCCACAATATTTTTAAGTGACTTTTGAATTGCAATCATTGTCATAATATGGCAAATGTGGTGGGCAATTTATTCACAGTAATAGACACAGTAGGTGCTCATAACAATGTTTCTTTCATTGATGCAGATTGAGAGTCGAGACAGCACCCTTCTCGTTTTTAAAAGAATACCCTGGCGCATTAGACTCATGCCTTTCCTGAGGGCAACATCTCCAACAGTATTGCATCGCGAGGGTCAGCCTTGGTTTTGAGCCAAGGTCTTTGGAATGGGTAATCCAATCCAAACTCAAAGGCACGAGCCACACAACCACATCTGGCAGTTCTGCCAGGGCCGTAACACAAAACATTGTGGCATGGTAGCAGTAGAGTTGCTGCCTTACAGCGCCTACAGCGCCAGCGATCCGGGTTCGATCCTGGCTACGGGTGCATGTCTTTACGGAGTCTGCACGTTCTCCCCGTGACCTGCGTGGCCTTTCTCCAAGAACTTTGGTTTCTTCCCACATTCCAAAGACGTACCGGTTTGCAGGTTATTTGGCTTGGTATAAATGTAACAATTGTCCCTCGTGTAGGAGAGATCGCTGGTGGGTGCGGACTCAGTGGGCCTAAGGGTTTGTTTCCGAGCTGTATCTCTAAGCTAAACTAAATTTATAACGGGTCCTTCAATGACAACAATATCCTGTAAGGGGATTGTCCACGTTTAGAAGGTTCGGAGGTTCCTAGCTTTCCATGTGGACGATTCAGAAAGTTACCGACTATATCATGAATATTGTGGAACATACTGAAAATCAAAAAAGTAGATTTTATTTCAGAAATGCAGAAGATGACACTCCTGTGGGCCAGCCTACCTCTGTGCTCATTTATAATACAGAGCCATGCTCAATGTGTTCCCAGTGATCATTAATCTCTTGGATGACAAATTATTCCCAGCTCTCCATCCAGCCACTGCTTTTGGAGGTGCTTCATTCCTTTAAGGTTGTCTTTCACGTTAAACCGTGACTTCCTTCACCTTTGATTTCCATCTTTCTAACTTAGTCCAACGCTAGGCCTGCCAGGTTCTAGGTGCTCCTTAAATCTTCGCCCCTTGTTCATCCACAGATTTCTCTGTTTCACCAGCAATGGCCGCAGTGTCCAACTGCACGGGCACAAATATCTAGAATTTCCTTTACAAAATCATTTCATCTTTCACTGTTTCTTTAAGATGCTCTTTAAAACCCCTCTCCTAGACCAGGTTTTTGATTACCAGGCCGAAGATTTTTCTCATGTGGCGCCATGTCAGACGGTTTATTGATTGCTCCTGTGAAGTCCCTTGGGACATCTGCATGAAAAGCTATTTTTAAATACAAGTTGCTGTTGCTGTTATTGTTATTCTTCCAATGTTTGCAACATGTACGAGCAGCTACCACTGAGTGATGTTAAAGGTGTAATGCCACCATGGACACTTGAGTCAAAGGATTCAGATGGACTTTTAGGTTTGACTCTTGGTCTGTACTGAGTTGGCTTACACCAGCCCTCGGGTTGCTGCGGACATATTTACAATTAATGCTGCACATTTCCCTATCTTTAAACATTACAAACATTTCAACTCACAATAGTCTGGGACAGGATTATGCGATCGGCTCCTACATTCATTTCCCTCCTAGAACTGAGTATGGAAGTTAACAGGGGTACACACTGATCCCAGGAATGAGTGGGTTAACAGATGATGAGCGTTTGACGGCACTGGGCCTCTACTTGCTGGAGTTTAGAAGGTGCCCAACACAGGCGACTATCTGCGTGCTAGCCACAGAAGCAGATCTACAAACACATAATATTACAATCGCTCCACACTCTTAAATCTTTATTCCTACAGCAACCCTTCTTCAATGCACTGTAACGGCTGTATTATCTTTCAGCTTTTCACTGTACCTCAGTACACGTGACAATAAACTAAAATGAACTGAACTGATGAGGGGGGACCTCATTGAAACTTACAGAATACTGAAAGGCCTGGAGAGAGAGGCCTGGATGGTGAAAGGATGTTTCTACTAGTGGGAGACTATAGCACCAGAGGTCATAGCCTTAGAATACAAGGGCGTTCCTTTAGGAAGGCGATGAGGAGGAATTATTTAGTCAGAGGGTGATTAATCTGTGGAATTCATTTCCACAGAAGGCTGTGGAGGCCAAGTCAATGGATATTTTTAAGGCATAGATAGATTCTTGATTAGTAAGGGTGCCAGGAGTTATGGGAAGAAGGCAGGAGATTGAGGTTATGAAAGGAAAGATAGATCAGCCATGATTGAATGGGGGAGTAGACTTGATGAGCCGAATGGCCCAATTCTGCCCCTATCACTTATGAACACAACTGATCATTCCAAATTGCATGGAAGTAATGTGATGGCAGGTTCAAACACTGCAATGATACTTTCCATGTCACTCACATTATCTGGCATATGCCACAAAGCAAAAGCACCAGGAATGCATTCAAGAAAGCAGTTCATTGTGCAGTGTGAAAACGCACACCTCCAGATTCAGCGACAGTTTCTTCCCAGCTGTTATCAGGCAACTGAATCATCCTACCACAACCAGAGAGCATTGCTGAACTACTATCTACCTCGTTGATGACTCTCCGACTATCCTTGATCGGACTTTGCTGGCTTTACCTTCCTTGCACTAAACGCTATTCCCTTATTGTGTATCTATCTATACACTGTAAATGCATCGATTCTAATCATGTTTTGTCTTTCTGCTGACTGGTTAGCACGCAACAAAAGCTTTTCACTGTACCTCGGTACACGTGACAATAAACTGAAGTAAACTAGACCAGCACCCTCTTCAGTGACAACAATAGATTAATGGTGAGCGCTGGTCTTGCTGATGGCACCCATCTCTCGCTAAGCAATTAAAAAACTTGTGAATGCACTGTGCTTCAAGTGATAAAACTGAGGGAAAAATTAACTAGGCTCGAGTCAATGTAAAAGAGATGAAAGTTCTTGCCCGGAGCACCTGTCTTTACTAGTTAATTACACAGAAGTCTTTGAATTTGCACTGTTGCATACAGTTTGGATGACTAAAAGTAAGAGATCCATCCAGTTTGCTTAAAAAAAAAATCAAGGCAGCAACTCGAAAGAGACTGCTCTTTACTTGTCGGGTGAACTGCCAGTTCCAATTAGTCACCCAAGTCCCAGGAGGACCCAGGCAGAGAACAAAGATTTTTGTAATTATTTTGTCTCCTGGCAGAAAATTAAATGAAAAACAAAAGTAAAATAAACTTTTCAAGTATGAATTTCCCAGATATGGCCCTCCACTTAGTGAGCCCAGATGCCTTTGATCCAATTGCTGTCGTTCTTTCTCCCCTGTTACAGGTTGCCAGCTTGTGAAGTAGAGAGCTGGGTTTCATCACCTACCCTTTAAAGAGTCACCATTACTTTAACTGGTGACAGATGATATCCCTCACTGCAACTTTGTATTTGTAATTGGTAAGTGTCTCTTGATAACGGAGATATGAATAATGTGATAATGAAGTTGTGAATTCATAAAAAACATTTTCAGCCAGAGAGTTGCGAATCTGTGGAATTCTCTGCCACAGAAGGCAGTGGAGGCCAATTCACTGGATATATACAAGAGAGAGTTAGATATAGCTCTTAGGACTAATGGAATCAAAGGATATGGGGAGAAAGCAGGAACGGGATACTGATTCTGGATGATCATATTGAATGGAGGTGCTAGCTCAAAGGGCCGAATTGCCTACTCCTGCCCCTATCTTCTATGTTTCTATGTTGTCGGAGCAGAATTAGCCATTCAGGTCCATCAAGTCTATTTCCCCATTCAATCCAGAGGACATAGGTTTAAGGTGAAAGGGAAAGGTTTTAATAGGAGTCTGAGAGGTAACTTGTACACACAAAGAGTGATGGGTGTATGGTACAAGCTGCCAGAGGATGTAGTTGAGGCAGGGACTATCCAAACATGTAAGAAACAATTAGAAAGGTACATGGATAGGACGGGTTTGGAGGAATATGGACCAAACGCGGGCAGGTGGGACTAGTGTAGCTGGGACATGTTGGCCGGCGTGGGCAAGTTGGGCCGAACGGCCTGTTTCCACACTGTATCACTCTATGACTGTAATCATGGCTTTTCCCTCTCAACCCCATTCTATAGCCTTCTCCCAATAACCACTGACACCCATACCAATCAAGAATCTATCAATTGCCACCTTAAAAATATCCATTGACTTGGCCTCCTCAGCCTTCTTTGGCGATGAATTCCACAGATTCACCACCCTCTGAATAAAGAAATTCCTCCACACCTCTTTTCTAAAAGTTCGTCTTTTATACTGAGGCTATGTTCCCTTTAGAGACCGTTTTACTGATCTCTAAACCAAGTTCTATTAGTTCGGCCAATTTGATGCAATGTAATTTTGTATCAGAGCTAAAATGAGAGTTTGCAGTTTTCTTCTTTTTTTTTATTTATGGAACGTTGGAGTTCTGCCATGGTCAGTATTTATTACACATACACAACTTTTTGTTGGGATGGGAGTTTCGGAATTTAGAACCCGTGACAATGTAGGAGTGGTGCTCTATTTCCAGAGCAGGATATAAGTAATCTATTGGAGGTGGTGGAGGGAAGGGGGCAGGGTGTGGTGCTGGATCCTGCAATGCATAAAGTCTGGGGTTTTTCTTGCGAGCAGAGAATGCAGATTTGGGTCGAGCTGTCAGAGTAGTCTAGGCAAGTACCTGCCATGCATCCTGCAGATGGCTTTAACCAGAGCCACGTTACACCTTCGCAGCGGGAATTATTATTTAGGGTTGGAGAGGACATGTCACTGTATAAAGCCCCGGTGCATTGGGGAAATACTCGACAGATTAGAAGAGGAATTCTATGCATGGCCACAAGAATCCAATATACAGGGAGCAGATGTTTACCCTGCACATTAGGATCATAATCTTGCACAGAGAGAGAGTGGAATTCTACAGTGGGGACAAAATTCTGCACACTGTCAGAATTCTAATGTCTGGGAGCACAATAATGTCCAGTGGGGGCAGGTTTCGTAGCACTGGGATCAGAATCACACACGTTACCCTTCACACAGGGGGTTACCCAATCATTGGGTGCCCTCTCTAGTAATCACACCGAGATATGCAATAGTATCTGCTCTCAATGGTTCAATTGCCCTGCAGTTTAAGGGAATTATTTGGTGTGCAGTATTCATATTAGATACTTTGGGATGGGAGAAGGCAGCGGTCCCTTTGCACAACCAAGTGACTACAATGACATTAGCAAACCTAACCTAGAAGTTGGTGCCTGGAACCTCTGGTTGTTGGATTTTGTCCTTGGAGCGGCCCAAACAATACCGCAAGTACCCGGCAAAGGTTTGGAGCACTCACTCGGACTGCTTTCTATCCCTGCCATGTGGAATGGCTGCAAGCTGAGAGCAGCATGGCATTGCAGAGTGCGTGAGATAGAGAGAGAGAGGAGAGAGCGGTCTGAGAATAATGACAAGAGACAGAAGGGGAAGCAATTATTAAGCAATATTGTTTGTGTGGGTGTGAAGCACAGCACGCTCATTTGAAGACAAAATGCCAGGACTAAAACAAAAAGCAAAAACACTCTCGATACATATTGATCATTTCATTCAGAAGCACATCAACATGCCACTCACACATTGAGGGTGCATAAACTTGCTTGTTCTTCACCGCTCTCCTTTCATTAAGATGCTTCTTAAAGCCGACCAAAGATCAACCTTTCAGCTACTTATCCTAATGTTTTCTTGGCTGGTTGAACACAAACCTTTGCCTGGTTTATGATCATACAAAGGGCCTTAAGTATGTTTAAATATGCGGTATAAATGAAAGTTGTTACACTGATCCATGTCTTGGTGGGTGAAGTCAACAAGTCAATGTTGCTTTTAAAAATACAATTATTTTTGTCAATTGGTCAATTGCAAGTGTAAATGGACCTCAATAGGAAACTTAATGGTAAAACATTTAGCAAATGATTGCCCAAATCTCTCCAGTAGCAAATTTCAAGTCTATCCGTTCAAATGCATGTGAGTAAGAATAATTTAATGTGATGGCAAATTATAGTAAAGCTGAAATTACAATGGTACAGAACGGAGTTTGCACGTTCTCCCCGTGACCCGCGTGGGTTGTTTCCAAGATCTTCACTTTCCTCCTACACTCCAAAGACGTACAGGCTTGTAGGTCAATTGGCTTGATATAAAATGTAAAATTGTCCCTAGTTTGTGTCGGATAATCTTAGTGTGTGGGGATCGCTGGTTGGTGCAGACTCAGTGGGCCGTTGGGCCTATTTCCGCGCTGTATTCTTAAAGCTAAAAAACTAAAACTAAATAGGAATATAATTTGGCCAAGCCGATCAATGCCAATGTGACATGAATCTCCGGCCAACCCACTTCATCTCACCCCAATCAACATTGCTTTCTAATCTTTTCTTGCTCGTGTGTTTATCTGGCATCTTTTGAACAGCATCAATGCTATGCAACTAACCATTCCGCACAATAAACTGTTCCACACTCCACACACTCGCTGGGTCTGAAAATCTCACCTGAATTCCCAA